>NDXB01000344.1:130423-147923 GCA_002631895.1 Agapornis roseicollis
TGTGGTTTTTTTTTTTTTTTTTGCAAAGCTCACCGTATGTTATGGACTTAGTTACTTTACTACAGACCAGATGTAACTTTGGTTGTTTAAGAAGTAACAATGCTTGGGGTTGAATGAATCCAGAACAATAACAAGAGAAACAACAAAGCCTCTGTAAATTTTGACAGTTTATATAAATATAATAGTAAACATAGTAAAAAGCTATGCTTTGTTATGCATTTATTGACCCCAGCACAGTGTTTTATAACTCTAAGCTTTTATTATATTAACCACAAAAGAAAATTCAACCAAAAAACTTCCATGTTTTTACAGAAACAAGAACTATGTGTTTCCTGATTATTATAGACCCTTTGAAGTAATTAAGTTATTCCATTCTGTGGTGGAAGATGATGAGTAACATTAACCTTGTGTGTGCTCAGGTGCACACAGAGTGCACTCTGAGCCAAATTTCACTAGCAGTAAATACCACTGGCAAAACACAGCTAAATGTAATTTCACAAGTGAATTTTTGAGCAGAATTTAGATCCTAGTTTCTGTAGCAACCTGTTGAGAACAATCTAGCATGATGAGGGGAATCATAAAGGAAGGCAGAATTGGTTTGTTTTGTTTTTTTTTAAAACTCAGCTTCCTGTGTAAGTGTCCACTTACACAGCTGAGATTCTGGTCCATTTGTCTTTAAAAAAACAGACATTCTAGAAGTCCTATGTGGTAAAGGAAAGAAACAATAGCTGACTGTTAGACGTTTTTGACAGCTGGAAATCAAGAGAGGTTAATAATTTGAACCTATCCTTCTAAAACCTGAGAAGCACCCTTTCTCTGTTAATATAGTATGTTGCTTCTTTACTTACCATAATTCTCACAGTTAAGACATTTAAACAATGATGGTGCATAGCCAAGTAAATACAGGCCAGGGACTACTGTATTATTACAAACCAAAGTGAATAATGTAATAGTGCCTTATGTGATTGCATCATGTAGATTCTGCCTTTAAGCTTAGTGAGTCCTTCAGGTTGTCAACACAGCACTGATAATGCAGTCTAAATGAGGCCTCCAGAATCCGTTCCTGAGTGTAAAAATTCAATGGGGCTCCAGAAAGTGGCTTGTTCAGATATTATGCTGATGGTGACATATTGGTCATTAAGGTAAGGAAATATAGCAAGAATAAACTTTAATTTGATCAAGAACATGCAAAACTTAGGGCCTAAATTACACCAAAAGAAATAATTAGCAACTTAGGAGTGAAAAACAATATATGGGGAAATCACCATTAAGGTATGTCATAAAATATGTCTATGTATTTTTTTAAAAAAGACCCTTTAGAAAACGCCCCTGTATTATTCAGTTTTGAATTGCTTATTATTGTGTTATGAGGCTTTGGTAGTTACCTTCAAAACTGTTCTTTTATTTTATTCCTTTTTAATGTTGCTCTTGTAATATCAAATATTGCACAGTCTATATGAAAATTATCATAACAAAAATTATTGGCTTTGTCTACAGAAAAACCCAAGTATTTTCTTTGTTCATGTTTACTTTATTGCCAAAACATCCATGACCTTATTTTTAAATTAATCCTAGGTTATTGTGCAATGAGGTGCAATTTGTTCATTTATATGAACCTTATGTGGATTGAAAAAAATCAAGATAAATCTTCATGCACAGCATACAATCAGATTACCCTTGGACTATATATTTACGTTGGGTCTGATAGCAATCAATGGTTTAGCTTCACTGCATTTCAAGATGTATTTGCACCCAGTGTCCAGTGATAGTGTCCTCACCCTGGAAATAATTTAGTTGCAAATTGACTGGAAGATGGTGAAAATTGAAAGTTAAAATTAGAAATACTCATAATAAACAGCAGAAAAAAGGTCAGATGATGCCGCACTATGATGAGATTGGAATGGTCGGTAAATGAGGTTTTGTGTTTGTCATGAGATGTATGTGACATGCCTACCGAATGCTCTTGTAATATCCAGCCTAGCAGAAGAGATTATCTGGCAAATTGACGCTGGAAAGAATTTTCTGATGACTGCGAAATTAGAATTGCACTCTTTTCTTTGATGTGTGCAAGACTGGGCCACATTACACAGTAGTTTGGGCATAATATTAAATATAGTATTTAATACTTAATAACTATCTATAGAAAACAATTACATTCTGATCACAAATGCCAGACTATAAAAAATCACAGTGTAAACACCTAAGGCAATTGCAAATGACTGATTTTGTATATAATTAATATTAAGTTAGTTCTGAAATCCTATTCTCCACAGTATTTCTTTTAAAGCCCTACTATATTTAGCTTCAGAATTGTAACCAGGCAGGAGTCATACTGATCAGACTGTTTAGAAAAGAGAGAGAGTAATTAAACAGCAGAAAATTAATTATTTTGGAAACCAAAATTTTTAAGCAAAAGCTGATTTTTTTTATGTAATACACAAACTCATACTGAGCTTCTAAAGAAAGAACTTTATTGATTAATCTTTAAAGGCAACCTAAGGTTATCTAAACAGTAGAGAAAAGTCCATTTTTAAATGTATTTATAGGGTCTCCATCAAGGACAGAAGTGTGTTTTCACCTTTGTGCTTACCAGAGTAGTATTATTCAACTAGATTTTTTTTCTCAGAACATAAAAGAAAAGACTCTTAAGGACAATACAGGTCTTTAGAATCACAGACTTTTTGTAGCTCAGGATATTTTAAAGTTTAAAACATTTCTTAAAAACTGTGTTTTCGGAACAGGAATTGTCACACCAGAGAAGGAACCAAAAGCAAACACTGTGGTGGGGGCACAACAGATTCTTCTGGCAAAAGAAGAGGATGGTGCAGCTAAAAAATCAAAGCCTCCAGAGGACAATAAATTTTGTCATGAACAGGTAAAAGAAAATGTAACAGTTTAATTGCATTCTAGAACTCTTTCAAATGACTCAAGAATGAAATGGAGATGATATGCTGTTAAAATAGCAATATCAGCAAGTTATAAAAAGCATACTGACTAATAGCCTGCATCTTAATTTGATTTTTTTTTTTTTTTCAGTTCTATCAGTGTCCTTATTGTAACTACAATAGTAGGGACCCAAACCGTATCCAGATGCATGTCCTGTCACAGCATTCAATGCAACCTGTTATCTGCTGCCCCCTCTGCCAGGATGTCCTCAGCAACAAAATGCATCTCCAACTTCATTTGACCCATTTGCACAGTGTGTCCCCTGACTGTGTGGAGAAACTGCTCATGACAGTAAGTGTTCCAAGTGTTCTGTCACACATGCTATAGAAATGTACTTGGGCCTCTGGGCAGTGTATTTTTTTGTGACATAGTATTCAAGTAGCTTTAAGGGGGGAGTGGGTCAAGACTCTTAGGTTCTGTTGCCAGCTCACACAGTGACTGATGTCCCTTGGGAAAATGACTGAAGGTGGATTTCAAAGATGAAAAACCTGCAGTTCTTCATTGACGGTAAACTTAGAAAAGTCAAGCCTGTCCATGTCTCTAAGTGCACACCTGTAAATCATGTCTAATAATATCCAGGTCTCAGAGGTATTTTGACGTCTGTTTGCAAAGAAAAAGGAATTCCCTGCAGAATGTAGTTCCCGAACATAGAAGAATTCCTGGATATATCTGGGCTGTACTTACATTATATTATATGAAATACCACTAGTAATGTTAATTGAGAACACAATTATATTATTGTACAGAATGTCCTGTTTCTTACTTTCTGCCTCTGCATAAAAGACTATTTAGGTTTTTTGTGACTAAAATGTGAATATGAAACAGAAAGGCAAGTCCAAGAATAGGTAGCAGTCCAGTTAGGTGAGTTCTTTAGGATATAGAATATTTGATTTCAAATATCTACCCTGGATCAAAGAGGGACTTGAACTGGCTTCCCAATGACTGGGAGGAATGCTATAACCAGCAATCTCTGTTTGGAGGATGAATGCCATTCCAGCCTCACCAGAAGAATCCTGCTCTTCACTGTACAATTTGACATCATACAAACCATGTCAAAATAATAAATTTCTGTGATAAATATTGACTAGGCACTATTCAAAACAACACTAAAGACACAATCAGCTCTAGAATATATGTATTATTACAGCATAGACTCAGTTAGAAAACAGATCTCCTAAGAGACACCCTGATTCTTGTTGTTGTGCCTTTTTAGAAGGAAATACATTTGGAAATTCAGGGATTGACCTTCTTAAGGATTTAGTTCTGTCTCCATAGACAACTACTTCATTTATATAGCTGCGGTTACAAGCTTACAACCCCATTTCCAAGTAATGCAGCAAAATAATAAGAAAGCATTGAAAGAGCCCTTGCCTGAATGTCTGGGGTTACTTGTGCAAAGGTGAGCAAATACATAATTGTGGATTCTTCTTTTCCTTAGATCTCTACTAAGTATAGCTCTGTCAAACCATGTAATTTTGGCCCACCACAAGCAGAATGCAATAGAAATTTAACTTTCCTAGACCCTTTTAGGAAACTGGAAAAATATGAACCTCTCCTCTTCCCCTTTGAGCAATATTAGCTTTCTTCTCAAGTGCTTCATGATTCCCTCTATGTTCATAATGAGGCAGCTTTGAAATCTCTCCTCTCCAAGTGCTGGGGAGTTATCTCACTGTTTCTGAGAGGAAAATAGAAAAAAAAAAAAAAAAAAAAAAAGAGGAAAAAAAATATAAAAAAAAGTAGGATCCTAATCTGAAAATATGGAAAAGGCAGACTATCTCTTCATTCATGTCAGTTTATAGTTTTCTCTCTGAATTTGCTNAAGGAAAAAAAAAAAAAAAAAAAAAGAGAGCGAGAAACAGATTTCAAAATAATCTGCATTATTTAAACTGTTGTAGTTGCTAACACAGATATGACCATATCTGAAATCTCTGATAACAAAATAAATACCATTTATAACAAATTTTTCTTCTCTGGGACATTTAGAGTCTACCTCACCTTTTTTTTTTTAAAATCCCTCTCTCCCAGATAAATTCAGAATCACTAGTCCTCTGAGACAATGTTAATAATGCCATGTTTAAATTACAATAGTAAGCCCAGGGACTTCTTAAAATATAACTAGAATATCTTTTCCAAAAGGCAATTGATATGCATACATACATGCATATATATAATTTTTTTTTATTTTTTTTATATCCTAATAAGTGTTTAAAATATGTTTTAACTGTTAAAGAGGAACAAAACATGTTTCTACGCATATATAGTAATGTATGTAGCTTCCACTATCATACTAATTTACCACTCAAAATTCTCTCATACGGATATTCTTGTTGCCTCTGTATGAAGTAAGGAAATGTTATCCTTATGTTAGAGACGAGGAGCTGCAGCACAATCTGTATCGATTTACCCAAGGTTATTCAGACAGAATCTGGCAGTGCAGGAATTTGAAACCAGACCTGCTAAGTCTTAGTATGAACCCCTAGACAATCCATTATTTCAGGTATGAATATGCTTTAAAGGTCTAAGCAAAAGGGAAACATGAACTGTTGAGCAAATGTTCATGTTGACTTAATTATCAGACACAGAAGTACATGCTTCAAAGATTTCTGTCTATAATTTAAAAGCACAGCACAATAGGAAGAAGATACATAGGCAAGAAAATAAAAATCTGATTCTAAATGGAAGCAAGTTACTATTTCTGTATGGAAATAAACTTACAAATTTCTTTCAAAGATCATGGAATGTCCAGCATTTGTTTAAAAAGTGATACAGGTAAAGTAGAGTGGGAATGCCTTTGGTCAAGGACTGGCTGGTGACCATATCTCAACATGATCACTGTCTTTGGAGAATGTCTGAGCAGAATTCACCTGATAAATCTGAAAAACCTGACATAGCCAAAACCTTCTTTGTGGTGACAGTGAGACCAATGGAGTATTGAGTGTATGTAGTTCTAAAGTATCACCTTATTATGGATTATTTTGAGTAGATTGTCCACCAAGGAACACCAGATGCTCTGTATTTGTAGTTTGTCAGAAATCATTTTCAAGGACTAAATCAAGTTCTTCATTTGGTACTAGCAGTCTTTGATCCAGATATGGTGGATCTTTTGAATTGTTCCATAGTGCTCTGTAGTATAAGATAGGGAGACTTTTCCTATAATAATACTGTGTACTTGGTTTTCAAAGGTTCCTGTACCAGATGTCATGATGCCCAATAGTATGTTATTGCCAGCAGCTGCATCAGAGAAATCTGAACGTGACACACCTGCAACTATTACAGCTGAGGGATCTGGGAAGTATCCAGGTATGCAAGAAAAAATGCAGACATATAAAAGCTACCTGTGGGCAATTTAGAAATAAACCACTTGTTTCTTTCTTAGTAAAGTGAATCCTTTGTAGCTTGCATATAACTACAAGAGATAAAAAGAGAAAAATAACAAGGGGCCTGAATTTGGCTGACTGCACCCATGCAGAACTGCTAGAATACACTTGTATGCCAGACTGTTTGCTTTTGGTATAGATAAAAACAAGCAGTAGTGCCTAGCCACTTTGAAGATAAGACCCTCCTTGTTTAGCAACCAAATAAGACCCAGTCCCAAAAGACGGTGGCACTTTCACCAACATCAGTTGGGAATGTTAGGAAAGTGATTCTGCCTGCATTTTCAATAGTAGGTTTCTTATCCAGGACACTTATTATATTCTGTGCTGGGAAACTACTTTGCTACCTCCCACAGCATGCTTCTCCCTCTCTCCTCAGACCACTTTCTTCCTCCTTTTTAATCACCTATTCTACCTATTGCCCCCATTTCTACTCTCTCCTTCTTTCCTACTGTTTCTTTTCTTGTTTGGTGCTCCCATTACAGCAATAAACTCCTACCTTTTGACAAAGAGAAGCCATATGCCACTCCCGGGCCAACTATCACTTCCAGTCTGATGACTGTGTTTGGATTTTATTACTTCTTTTTAGCATCCTATCAGTCCTGTCTACTTTATTCTTTGGGACAAGGATAAGTTGCCATGAATTGTTAGGTGAACACATGGCATGCCAAGTGCCACTCTTGATTTCTGATTAAAAAAAATAATAAAAAAAAATACTATGTGTTATTCTCTTCTACTTCTGTAAAAGAAACTTCACTTTCTTTAACTAGGTGAAAATCCTGTGGATGAGAAAAGTACCCCTGGGACTGACGAATCAAAAACTGGAATGGAAATTAAGACCGAGGAACAGAAGCCACCTAAGGAATCTACTGAAACACCAGATTGGAATAAGAGCAGCAGTAAAGATATGAAGGTTGCTGATTCAATGACGGATCAGCTAAATGAACAGCAGAAGAAGCAACAGCTCTCTGTTTCTGACCGCCATGTCTATAAGTATCGTTGTAACCATTGTAGCTTGGCTTTTAAGACTATGCAGAAGCTTCAGATACATTCCCAGTATCATGCTATTCGGGCAGCTACCATGTGTAGCCTTTGCCAACGTAGCTTCCGTACATTCCAGGCTTTAAAAAAACACTTGGAAGCAGGCCACCCTGAACTCAATGAAGCTGAACTTCAGCAGCTGTGTGCATCTTTACCTGTCAATGGTGAACTCTGGGCAGAAAGTGAAAGTATCGCACAAGACGATCATGCACTAGAACAAGAAATAGAAAGAGATTATGAAATGGACCAGGAAGGTAAAGCAAGTCCTGTAGGAAGTGATAGTAGCTCTATTCCAGATGAAATGGGTTCAGAACCAAAGCGGACCTTACCTTTTAGAAAAGGGCCAAATTTTACTATGGAAAAATTTCTAGATCCATCTCGCCCATACAAATGTACAGTGTGTAAAGAGTCTTTCACCCAAAAGAACATTCTTTTGGTCCACTATAACTCCGTGTCCCATCTACATAAACTCAAGAAGGTTTTGCAAGAAGCATCAAGTCCTGTCCCTCAAGAAACCAACAGCAACACTGACAACAAACCCTACAAATGCAGCATTTGTAATGTTGCATATAGCCAAAGTTCTACATTGGAAATCCATATGAGGTCTGTGCTTCATCAGACAAAGGCCAGGGCAGCAAAATTAGAACCAAGTGGTAATATAAATAGCGGAAATAGTGTAGCAGGGAATGTTAATAGCCCCAGCCAAGGAATGTTAGAATCTATGAGCTTACCAGCAGTTAACAGCAAAGAAACACATATAGATGCCAAAGAATTAAATAAAAAGCAAGCTTCTGAATTAATTTCTGCTCAGCCTACACATCACCCACCCCAGTCACCAGCACAACTTCAAATGCAACTACAGCATGAACTGCAACAGCAAGCTGCATTCTTTCAACCACAGTTTCTAAACCCAGCTTTTTTGCCTCACTTTCCTATGACGCCAGAAGCACTCTTGCAATTTCAGCAGCCTCAGTTCCTTTTCCCATTCTATATACCTGGGACAGAATTTAGCTTGAGCCCAGATCTGGGTTTGCCAGGTTCTGCCACATTTGGTATGCCCGGAATGGCTGGTATGACAGGATCACTGCTAGAAGACTTGAAGCAGCAGATACAAACTCAGCACCATGTTGGCCAAACCCAGCTACAGATACTGCAGCAACAAGCACAACAGTATCAATCCACCCAACCCCAACTTCAGTCCCAAAAGCAGCAGCAGCAAAGTAGCAAGCTAATGAAAGCAGAGCAAACTACCTTAGTGAGCACAGACTGCCAGCTTATAAAGGATATGCCATCATATAAGGAGTCAGAAGAACTTTCTGAGAAACAAGAGAAGCCAAAGCAAGAGTCTACAAGTGAGAATGAAGGACTAAAAGAAAGCAAAGATATGAAGAAGCCAAAATCCTCAGAACCAGCAATCCCACCACCCAGAATAGCTTCTGGAGCAAGGGGGAATGCAGCCAAGGCTTTGTTGGAGAACTTTGGGTTTGAGCTAGTTATCCAATACAATGAAAATAGACAAAAAGTGCAGAAAAAAGGTAAGACTGGGGAAGGTGAAAATACAGACAAACTGGAATGTGGAATTTGCAGTAAACTCTTTTCCAACATTCTTATTCTGAAGAGTCATCAGGAACATGTGCATGGACAGTTTTTTCCATATGGAGCATTAGAAAAGTTTGCCCGACAGTACAGGGAAGCATATGACAAGCTTTATCCAATTTCTCCATCTTCTCCAGAAACACCACCGCCTCCACCACCACCACCTCCACCACCTCCACCTCCTCCTCCTCCAACTCCTTCTCAGCCTTCTTCAGCTGGGGCTGGAAAGGTTCAAAATGCAACTCCCACACCTTTGCAAGCTCCCCCCCCCCCCCCCCCCCCCCCCCCCCCCCCCCCCCCCCCCCCCCCCCCCCCCCCCCCCCCCCCCCCACCCCCCCCCCCCACTTTCGCNTCAGCCTTCTTCAGCTGGGGCTGGAAAGGTTCAAAATGCAACTCCCACACCTTTGCAAGCTCCACCACCCACCCCACCACCACCGCCTCCTCCACCGCCACCACCTCCTCCTCCACCACCGCCACCATCAGCTCCACCACAAGTTCAGCTTCCTGTTTCACTTGACCTCCCACTTTTTCCTCCAATTATGATGCAGCCAGTGCAGCATCCTGCATTGCCTCCTCAGCTTGCCCTGCAGTTGCCACCAATGGATACTTTATCTGCAGATCTTACACAGCTTTGTCAGCAGCAGCTGGGATTAGATCCCAATTTCCTAAGGCACTCTCAGTTCAAGCGTCCACGTACAAGAATCACAGATGACCAGTTAAAAATCTTGCGGGCTTATTTTGATATTAACAATTCTCCAAGTGAGGAGCAGATCCAAGAAATGGCTGAAAAATCTGGTCTTTCTCAGAAAGTTATCAAGCACTGGTTTCGTAATACATTGTTTAAAGAACGACAGAGAAATAAAGATTCTCCATATAACTTCAGCAACCCTCCTATAACAGTATTGGAAGATATCAGAATAGATCCTCAGCCTTCAGCTGTTGAACCTTACAAGTCTGATGCATCTTTTAGCAAGAGATCATCTAGGACTCGGTTTACTGACTACCAACTTCGTGTCCTCCAAGACTTTTTTGACACAAATGCTTATCCAAAGGATGATGAAATCGAACAACTTTCAACTGTCCTGAACCTACCTACTCGTGTAATTGTTGTGTGGTTCCAAAACGCACGACAAAAAGCTCGCAAAAGTTATGAAAATCAAGCTGAAACTAAAGACAATGAGAAAAGGGAACTAACAAATGAGCGTTACATTCGAACCAGTAACATGCAATATCAGTGTAAAAAGTGCAGTGTAGTTTTTCCCAGGATCTTTGATTTGATTACACATCAGAAAAAGCAGTGTTATAAAGATGAAGATGATGATGCTCAAGATGAAAGCCAAACTGAAGATTCTATGGATGCTTCTGATCAAACAGTGTATAAGAACTGCACAGTTTCTGGCCAAAACGACTCTGCAAAAAGCCTGACAGTCACAGCAGCAAGCTCTGGCTCTGGTTCTAGTACTCCTTTGGTTCCATCACCAAAACCAGAACCTGAGAAGGCTTCTCCTAAACCAGAGTCCACAGAAAAACCAAAACTAAATGAAAACAACTCTAAACAAACTGATACAACATCTCAAAGCACCAAACCAGTACAGTCTACTCCAGTAACCTCTTCTGACCCTCAGCCTTCATCTTCCCAACCACAGCAACAAAAGCAATCACAGATAGTAGGGAGACCTCCTTCTGCATCACAAACCACACCTGTTCCTTCCAGTCCTTTACCAATTTCAATGACTTCTCTACAGAACAGTCTACCTCCTCAGTTACTACAGTACCAATGTGATCAGTGTACAGTTGCCTTTCCAACTCTAGAACTTTGGCAAGAACACCAGCACATGCATTTCCTAGCAGCCCAAAACCAATTTCTTCACTCGCAGTTTTTAGAAAGACCAATGGATATGCCCTATATGATATTTGACCCCAATAATCCTTTGATGACTGGACAGTTACTTAATAGTTCTCTTGCTCAGATGCCACCACAAACTGGCTCATCACATACAGCACACCCTGCTACAGTTGCTGGTTCCCTGAAACGAAAACTAGATGACAAAGAAGACAACAATTGTAGTGAGAAAGAGGGAGGAAACAGTGGAGAAGATCAACATCGTGATAAGCGTTTAAGAACTACAATTACTCCAGAGCAGTTGGAAATACTTTATGAAAAGTACCTACTAGATTCCAACCCCACCAGAAAGATGCTAGATCACATTGCACGTGAAGTGGGACTAAAAAAGAGGGTTGTACAAGTCTGGTTTCAGAATACAAGAGCCCGAGAAAGAAAGGGACAATTCCGTGCAGTTGGTCCAGCCCAGTCCCATAAAAGGTGTCCTTTCTGTCGAGCTCTGTTTAAAGCAAAATCAGCTTTAGAAAGTCACATTCGCTCTCGACATTGGAATGAAGGGAAACAGGCTGGTTACAGTTTGCCTCCAAGTCCTTTGATATCAAATGAAGATGGAGGAGAAAGTCCACAAAAGTACATATTTTTTGATTACCCATCACTCTCATTAGCAAAAACTGAATTATCAAGTGAAAATGAATTAGCCTCCACTGTATCGACCCCTGTTAGCAAAACTGCAGAAATGTCACCGAAGAACCTCTTAAGTCCTTCTTCTTTCAAAGCAGAGTCTAGTGAGGATATAGAGAATTTGAATGCCCCTCCTGCTGACTCTGGATATGATCAAAACAAGACTGACTTTGATGAAACTTCATCAATTAATACAGCAATTAGTGATGCCACAACAGGGGACGAGGGGAACAATGAAATGGAAAGCACGACTGGCAGTTCAGGGGATGCAAAACCTGCATCACCTCCCAAAGAACCAAAACCACTTGTGAATGACACACTATCAAAAGCTGCAACTACACCTACAAATGAGAATACCGATGACAAATTTCTCTTTTCCCTAACAAGCCCCTCAATACATTTCAGTGAAAAAGATGGTGATCATGACCAAAGTTACTACATTACTGATGACCCTGATGATAATGCCGATCGCAGTGAAACTTCAAGCATAGCTGATCCAAGTTCACCTAACCCATTTGGAGCTAGCAATCCCTTTAAATCCAAAAACAGTGATCGGCCAGGCCATAAACGTTTCCGAACACAAATGAGTAACCTTCAGCTCAAAGTTCTCAAGGCTTGTTTTAGTGACTACCGGACTCCAACAATGCAGGAATGCGAAATGCTAGGGAATGAGATTGGCCTGCCCAAACGTGTGGTCCAGGTCTGGTTTCAGAATGCCCGGGCTAAAGAAAAGAAATTCAAAATCAACATAGGGAAGCCATTCATGATAAATCAGACTGGACCTGATGGGACAAAGCCAGAATGTTCTCTATGTGGTGTGAAGTATTCTGCGCGTTTGTCCATAAGAGATCACATCTTTTCCAAACAACATATTACAAAAGTGAGAGAAACTGTGGGAAGTCAGCTAGATCGGGAGAAAGATTATTTAGCTCCTACAACAGTTAGACAGCTGATGGCACAGCAAGAATTGGATCGCATAAAGAAGGCTACTGATGTGCTAGGATTAACAGTACAGCAGCCAGGCATGATGGACAGCAGTTCTCTTCATGGTATCAGTTTGCCAGCAGCTTATCCAGGACTCCCTGGCCTTCCGCCTGTTCTTCTGCCTGGAATGAATGGTCCATCCTCCTTACCTGGATTTCCACAAAGTTCAAACAGTAAGTCTATCTGGGGATGATTTTCTCCTTGTATTAATTTGATCATGCATAGTCACCATCTCTTTCTAAACCACAGCATGTCATGCATTCATATTACACTTCTGAGAGTGGTCTTAATAGCTAAGATGTGCAGCTATGAGGTATACTCAGTACAATTCTCAATTGTAGCCTAGATAATATCTCTGATTTTGGAAAAAAAAAAAAAAATTTGAAATCTAATTGACAGAAATGACATGAGTCCATATTAGGCTTCTGTTAAAAAAGCAGTGTAAAAATAGCGTTGTTTGGCTTTTTTGTCTGTTTTGAAAGATACTCACTTAGGCAAAACTTGGGTTAGAATTTTATATGTAAATTCTTTGTATGCAAATAATTAATGTCTGATAAAACACAAAATAATAATTCCAACATTATTAATTCATCAGGTATTTGGTCCACTCCTTAGACCTGTCCAACCTGGTTTTTTTCAGAATCTTGTTTTTCTCTTCATTGGATCAGAATGGCTTTTCTTCCACAATGGAGTCTCTGGCTGAGTGCCCTCTAGCTTTTGTCAAAAAGTGATCAGCACAGAAACTGTATATAAAGGAAATGTAAAGTTGCCGTATTCCCTTCTTAATGGCATACAGTGTTCAGGTCCAAAAACTGGCTGGTTGTTGTTCATTAAGATTATAAATATGTTTTCTCCATATAACTTCTCTAAACAGCTTTGTTTAGGTTGACCTTCAGGTAAAATGGGCTCCAGAAAACTCAGGCTTTGATTATTCTACTAAATGAAATTTGCTTGAGATGAAGTTACTACATTATTTTACTCTCAAAACCAGAAATTCCCTATGCAAAGTGAGTCTTGGGAATGGTAGTGGACCCATGATAGCCTCTCAGCTGTGCTCAAGGGCTGTTTAGGAGAATGTTAGTTGGCCTAGTCCAAAATAGCCTCTCAGCTGTGCTCAGGGGCTGTTTAGGAGAATGTTAGTTGGCCTAGTCCAAAATATTGCCAGTGAGTATTCCTACTCTTTAACTTTACAAATGGTTTAGTTTCAGTTTTTTTGGAAATGTTCCTTGCTATTCTTTAACATGCTAGTATCATTGCAGCCTCAGAGTCTCTAAATTATTCTGTTAATAATGCAAAAGGTATTATTAGAAGCCAACTGGTCCGTAATAATTCAATTTTCAGATTTTCTAATTTACACTAAATATCTCTACTTTGAGATAAATTTAAATCATTAGTACCGTAGCATACACAGTGCATTGCAATTGAGATGGATTTTTACCCCCTTTCATCTTGCATCTTCTTAAGGTTAATTAGCCCATTGTGGGAAAAGCCCACTGTGTAAACTAGCTAGTAGAATCTTGCTGTTAACTTTTTCTTCTGCCATATGCTAAACAGCTCCTACATCTCCCTTTTGTTGCCTAGCAAATACTTGCATGCATAAATCTCCATTCCCTAATGATACATAATGGAGCAGTCATAGTGAGCGGAAAAAAATAGATTATTTTAATCATTCATCATAGAAAAACAGTAACATACTCAGATGTTCTCCAGCACATGCTCAACACTAGTGTTTTCTGGACCTAATCAACCCATTTCTATTTTCTTCACTACCCTGCTTTGGCTGATAGTTCACATTCATATTTGATCGTAAGGATCATATAACAAGTACCTTTTTGAAAACATGTTTCCAAGCAAGCTTTTCTTCAGCTATAGTTTTCTAGCAGCATGTATGTTCTCATCCAGCAGGACAATTGTTTTGCATCAGTCTTAGCGTTAGGGATGTTCTGAAGCTAATTCTCTGATGACTCACTGTTCTATACTTTAGGTCTACTTTTTGTGAATTCCACTGCAAGCATGTAAGTTCATATCTTTTGAACCCAATCCTGAAAATACTCTTCAGAAGCCTCATTGGGATCCTGTATATTCAAATATTTACCTGCTTTCACTGATACTTACAGGGTTGGTAACTGTATTTCCTGTAGCAAAGCCCATCCGTTCTGTCCTATGTGTTGTCAACGTTAGTAAGATCCTCACTTCTAAAGAGTATGCTTGCTGCTCGATAAGACAGGAACTACCGAAACTATAATTGTAAACGTCACATTTAAAATTCTCTTTTGTGTTTTTCTTTACTCATGTTAGACAGAGAATTAGCCTAATTAGTTTCACTGGTTAATACAAGTTCATGAGGCTTTTCACTTTCTGGTTCTTTCATCCAGTATTGTCTGTGGATTTCCAAAAAAAGTATAAAACCCAGTTAATTTTGCGAAATGCTGTTCTTTTTTTAAATGCAGTATTTGCTTTTACAACAGGTTTGAAGTGGAACACTTGAAAATAATGCTAAATCACAAAAGATAGAAATATTCAAAATACTGTTCCTTTTATTTATCCTATTTATGTAGTGCTCATGCTGGACTTTCATTTGAAAAGATTATTAGATTTGTCAAAATAAGCTTCATTTCTGAATGAAAGCCTCCATTAACATTATATTGATTTATTTTGTTCCATACCATGTGGTTTTAATGTCAGAATTGCTGTGTTCTAAGATGATGTGTCAAAGCATCCTCTTACCTGCGGGATATGTTTCTGTAGTCAATTTAACTATACTATCTTGTGCGCATCAAATGCTGAGCAAGGTCTCAAAATTACTGCTGTCTTTGGTCAGCGTAATTCCTAATATGTCATTATTTGGTAGAATTCTAATTCATACAGATTTTTAGTCCTGGCTTGTCTTTGTTCTTCAAGCTCCTTCTTTTCCAGGTGACTGTAGATAGAAGAGTTCATCTGCTGTTTTCAGCTGTTCTTAAGATTTACATTTTCTTTTCTTCTTATGTTTGTGGTTTTGCCTATGATCCCTTGTAGAAAACTAGTGCTTTATCTTGCTTCTACCTATTAATACTGGTTCGATGAACCTTCTTTGCACATCACTTAAGCCTGGGCTGCCTTGAAGATTCACAGCAGCTTTTTCCAAGAATGCACATATGACTGGGTAATATGTACTTAGTGGTTTTTGAAATCTTATCAAGAGAGAAATATGATTCAGCAACAATTACTTTCCTTATTATTTAGGGCACTAAAATCTGTTCTGTGTTTGCTTTCGGTCCATTGGTGGCAGTTTAGTTTTCATATTTTTAGCCTTCTGATTCCTTCAATGGAAAAAGAAGTCACTCCTTTTTGATAATCACTTAAATGAGTTAGCAGGATTAGAATGTTTCTTTATGGTTAGTGAATTTTCTATTCTACATCTCTTATGTCTAGAAATAGAACATTAGTTTTCATCAAGTTTCCTTCATTTAGTTTTGTAAACCTCCAGTTCTACATGTAACTTCCAATGAAACAGGTGGCTTTCAATATTCTGTTGCAGCCTGTCTAGATATTTAACTGAATTCTGTGTATTTCAACTAAATTCCAAAGAATATCTGGAAAATGGGATAGATCTCGGCTGCTCTGGGCATCATCAGTGTGCGTAGATTGAAGACAACATGATGTGTGTGAGAGTTGAAGAGGTTAAGAACAGAAAGAAATCAGAAAAATTCGAAGTAGCTGACAAGCCCAAATAACCATGACAGCGCTGGGGCAGCAGTTCACACTAACTGCATCATTTTCCATCTACAGTACTTTTCATATAATATATTTTCAGCAGACTGCACACACAATTGCTTGTTACTTCCTGTTGAAAGCATATGGCATCTTTGCATCTTGGCAATAGCATCTTTGATGTTATTCTGCAGTAACTGTGGCATTTACCCACTTTTTAATTACAACTGTTGTGACTTGTTTCACTGTACTACCTAATCTGTGCTCACAATATATTTTAACTCCTTAGTGTTTTCCTACCATTAAACAGAAGTAATGACATGGTGACAAACATTAAATGGCCTCTGTTAAATCTGATAATTATTCCCTTTGAATCCTAATTGCTTTATTCCTAAGTAATGCTAAGCACCTGGATATTGATGATTTAACTGTCATTCTTCTTCACTCCATTAATGCTTACTAGTAGCTAATGCCTATGTAACCTCCATTACAGAATCTGCATTTATTGTTCTCTGTGTGGTAGTAGGATGTTCCCAATGTTGCTTCACTTTTACAGCTCTGTGTGCATCACACACTTTGTATGCTCTTTTCTCTAGCAAAATTACTTGCCTGAAAAGATTACAATGGGTGTAATGTAAAGCCTCTTACAGTTAGTTGCCTTTTTTACCCTGTGCCACCATTTAATTTTCTGACCGACTATACATCTCACAGAAGTTGCTTTTAATAGACTGCTACCAGCCAATGCACTATATCTGATACTTGGAACAGAGAAAAGATTTCTTCCATTAAGTTATGAGGCACACTTCTTGTGTGTGTGCACCCTCTAGACAGAACCAGGACACCCTTACGTTGCTTTCTCTACTGAGGTAGAAGACTTCATGACTGCATGCTTCAAGTAAACCAAGAACAGCAGTGTTCCTGTGTCAAAGTACTTTAGTGCTATTACACTTATTTCCCAGCAAATACTGCACTGACCTGATTGTTGTGGTAAAGAAAAGCCTGTTCAAACTTTCAAAAATGAAAACAATCTGTGTGGTGTCCCAGTAATGAATAGTATTGACCTGATTGCTTGTTCTGTAAGGTTTTTGACTGGTCATTTCCTGTTGATATTTACTTATTTAAACATCTTTCTTTATCTATTATTATTGCATTTTTCCCCCAGCAATTTGGATAAAGATTCCTTTTTATTTGAGAGCTAATTACTTGTAGTGAGCACCATAATTACCAGGTTTCTTAGGTGAGGGATATGTGTGTTATGTCATCCCAGAGGCATGATAAAAATTAGTTAAAATGAACAACAAAGTAGACATCTCTCAAAGTATCAATTAGAGAGAAGCATGCT
>NDXB01000344.1:153684-170810 GCA_002631895.1 Agapornis roseicollis
TTTTTTTTTTTTTTTTGTAAGGGTCCAGCAAAACCACCACTAGCATCAATGGCAATGGTCTTATACTGACATATAAAAGAATTAGCCTATGTGACACTAGATACTATATTAAATTTTTCAGCAGCTACAGATTCTGATTCTGGAAGTGGAGAAAAGGGAGCTCAGGGAATTAAAAACTCTAACTTTGTTTTCTTAATTAGAGGGACAACTGCACAGTGAGATGACGTATATTGTTTTTGAAGTTTAGGATATATTATGACTAGGGACAAATTTCCTTTGGGAAGCAAGCAGGTTTCCCTTAGCTCTACAAATTATAAGGAACCTGTCTTCACATCTTGTAACATATTTTCCTACTAACTGAAGGAAATAAAAATTGCCTCTCCTGTCTTCAGAGTGGCCACAGCTATTTCAGTTTACAATAATACAGAGTCAGAAAGAAGTTGGTGGCGTTCGGTGCTGATTTCAGTTATTCAAACAGTAGGGTATTTGACACACTAACCTTTTACCTCTGAGACTGTGCTTTAAGTTTGAGGCCAAGTACAAGTTCTTACTAAAATAGGCTTGCTGATCTTTTTTCAGTCCCTACTGGCTGCCTGTCCACTTCTCAAAACTGATTAGAAGAAAAAAAAGAAACAAACCCAAACTAAAAAGAAGTCACCATCTGAAAGTTGCACAGTAAATACAGTTTAGTTATAGTTTATTGCTTATATAATATAGTTCATAACACAGCTTTAATAATGCTTATAATAATACTTTTATAAAACCTACTATTTAATTTTCATAAACATAACAGGCTTGGTTCTTCTTATCCACAAATGCTATGCTTTACTTGTTACCCAACCAAGCATTGTGTTCAGTGGGAATAGGTGGCAAAATGCAGTGTTAAATTTTGGAAATAAAGAATTGAATTCTAGCATAGATCTAATTGAAAATAAATATGACTGATCTTAATCCCTAACCCCATCCACAGCATAGACCCTTTATAAAGTTCATCATATTTCATAGCCTCTGCTCAAGAGTTCACAAACACTTTGTTGAATTGTTGCACATCACAAGTTGTATGCAGTGGCTGTGTTGGATTCAGTTCTGGGTAAAGACTTACCAGCTTTTACTTACAACATATACTTTTTTCACTTTCTTTCACGCTCGAAACACATTCAGTACCTTTCACATTGAAGGGAGATTCAATGGCCCTTGAATCAGGTGCTGTATTTTACTGTTTTAAACTGTAAAAAAAAACAACAATATTCTTGTCGCTATACCTCAATACTTCTCCAGAACAAAACCAGTTCATGCCCAGATGTATGTATTGACTAAATGTTACATTGCAGATTTTTGTATTGCGTGTCAATTCAGTAATTCCGTGTATTGGCTGTCTTGTGGGGAAAAAAACCCTAACAAAATAAAAAAAAACCCTCAAACCCAAACCAGCAAACCAACCCCCCAAAAAAAACTAAAAACCCCAAACCCAAACCCAGTAAATTGGCAAAATCCAAAAGAAAACAGCAATGATGTATTAGTAATAGTAAAACTTACAGTTAAGGTGTGCAATTTTGTTAGTGCAAGAACTGACAGAGAGCATGATCTGAAATTTTTTTACAATAGTACTGATATTTGACATAAAAGGTCTTCTCGTAGATCATAATCCCATAATATATCCACTGTGCTGACATAGTTGGTTTTTGACATAATTTAACAAGACCTAGATAATGTGGTTCCAGATGAAAAGATGTAGGATTGGTATTCAGCCATTTGGGAATCTTTACATATTTGTGTCTCATTAAAGTTGCTGCAAAATCATAGAAGCTAGACATCGGAAAGATTTGCTAAATCCGCTAGCACAGCCCCACTCATCCAGAATTGTTCCCTACTGTGTATTATAGGAAGTTTTATCCAGTTTAGTTTTAAATGACTCAAGGAATGGGTCTCTTGCAACCTGCCTTAAAAGGGTGCTTTACAAGGTATTGAATCTTACTGTAAGAAAATCATTCTGTGCTCTTAAGCCTGTGTGTTCCTTCTTATCTAAGGTAAGAGTTCTGCAAGTAGAGACAAAGGGTTTTTGGAGAGGGGAAGTAGTTGTTTGTCAAGATGAGTCAACTTTCTTTTACAGAATCACCTCTATGAAAGCCCAGATGTCTTTCTTTGAAATTAAAGCCTATAAACTATGTTTTTCTGGACTTCCAAAACTTTACAAGCTATTATAATATCTTCTATAAGGTAGAATATAAATTTGTATGAAACCATGTAATAACCTCAGCAACAAAGAAAAACATCATCACATCCTACTGATAGTTCTTTCTACCTCCTCCTTTTGATACCAGAAGTGACATATGGCAAATAGTCAATAGCAAAACGTTCAGTGATTTGAATAGATTCAGAATTTTACCTGCAACATTCAATTTTGGCTCTAAAATGCAGATCTCAAAGGTTTGTAACTACAATTAGAGGCATTATTTAAATTGTCATGATTTTATATTTTGTATTTGTAATAATTTATTGTTTTACTGCCCAGTCTGCAGCAGAAGAGCTGGAGTTTATAATGCCTGCTAAATACCTATATCGTGTTAAAAGGCATGATATTAGCTATAAGAGTTTGTGTTTTTCATTTTTCATGACACATAGTCAAGCATCTTCAAAACACAGGCTTTGCATCATGACTGTACATGTAATTATTTTTTTCTTTTAATTAGCATAGCAAGATTAAGCCAGGAATCCAGGAATCCATCCTAACTAAAGTATTCATACAGAACAGTTCTCATATAGAAATGAACACTCAGTGGTAACTGGCTCATGTAACAGAAAATGTTTAGCTAAGAGATTAGTACTGATGTGTTAGTACAGATTATAGATGGCTTATTTTTTTAAGTGAAATTTAAAAAAGCATGCAGAAAGCTGGCAGCAGGTGTGGTGATATAATAATATACCACTGAAAATGAGATCAGAACTTCACAAGAAAGCAGTTAACATAACTAAGTGGCAGGCTACTTGCACTAAAGATTTTACTTTTAATATACCTGGGATTGAGAACTCTGGGAAGAAGATGAATCCCATTTCCCTTTTCATATTTAAGCTTTTTAAAGAACCATTCTATGATTCTAGGATTAAAACAAATCAGCTAACTTAGAATAACTGTGATAACATACAGTATGAATTCCATAAATCATACAAAGATATTCTCAAGTAAAGCTCATGTATTTTCCTCTGTATTAGTCCCATTCTGGTTGTACACAATGGGAAGATGCCTTCTTAAGAAACCTGTATCCTCACAGTTTTTCTGGTTAGCTGAAAAGTAAAATGATTTTTTCCAGGTCAATAATATTAAAACATCTTTCAGCTAGGTTCCCATGAGCAGGAATAGATACCATGTTTTAATGGCCTAGAATGCTGTTTATCATGGTTCTCTGTGAAATTCAGTAAATGGTGTGATATCAACAATGTTGAGTAAACTACAGTAGTCAATTGGTTTTCGTTCTTAGTGCCATAGTATTAAGGCTAATATAAAAGGAAATATAATTAAAGCAAAAAAAATATTTAAATAAATAATAAGACTTCCCCCCAAATAAAATTGAAAAAAGCACATTGAAAGAAACAGTAAAAAACAATCCAGGATCTGAACCAATATGTGGTCACAGTTGTAACTTCTTAACACCTTATGAGAAGCAAAGGTCTTACAGTGGTGTTTCAAAACCAGGCAGAGATGAAATGAATGGGCTTTTGCAAGAAAGCCAGTTCAACACTGTAGGAACCATTAAAATAAAAATTAGATTGCCTGCCGGCTTGCAGTGTGATGGGGAAAGTCCCTCAATAGTGGATGATTTGTAAGCACACATTCTTATTTCAAACAGTAGGTTGCCTGCTCCCTGCTGTTTGAAGTGAGTTTAATATTCATAGATGCATCTACAAGCTATTTACTCTGACCCAAGTGATAGGTTTTGTTGTTTAGTGCTGCTACATCACGTGATGGGACTGCTTTGTGCTGTGAACCTTTCTCTCACAACTCATGTAATTTCAGCACTTGAGCACCAGCAGGCCAGGATGTTATTTTTATTGAACAACATCTTCCCAAAGAAAATTAGAGAACTGGGAGGGGGTGGGGTTAGAGCCTTTTGGGACAATTTTTTCCAAACCCTACAGATTCTTGGGTGCAACTAGTATTTGCAGAATCTCTGTGGCTTACATAGTTTTTCTTCAAAGAAAGATATAGTCTTGCTTCCTAGGGTAATTTCAGAGATCTCATGTCACATTTATGACAGCAAGAGTCTTACAGATGATGACTTGGCCCAAAATCAGTGCGAGCAAAAATATTCTTCCCTCCTAAATGCCCCACTTATTTCCACAGAAAAAGGTGTTCTTCATTTCCTGTCCAAAATCTTGTAGCACAGCCTTGCTGTAGAATATTAAACAGCTGCTCTGCCTTTCACCTATTCCATATATAATATGCATTTCAGTGAGCCTGTTTATACCAGTTTAGAACCTGATAGGTTGAGAAATACAATGTACATTTAAAATGAATTATCTACATAATCTTTTGGGATTTTTTTTTTTTTTGCCAGAAAATTGATATATTTTTTCATACCTCTTAATGACAATAATTGCTATTTAATTTCTTCCACATATTTATGAACTATCTATCCACAATCCGTTGTGATGACCCTGTTAAGATTGCATAAAAATAACCTGATCAAATTGCTTAGGTTTTTATTGGAGTAACTCTTAATTTCAATGAGACAGCAACTGTTCTAGAACAGGCTTTGTGAAAAGTGCATGGTAACACTGAACCCACTTTGTTGACACTGAATTATTTATTTAAACAATCGTATAATACGGAGGAGCTAATTCAGTGTTGTGGCACTAGACCTCACTGTTGTAAAGCAGTTACCAGTTCAAAATGACAAAACTCCATTTACAGTTATGTGTTCTTAGTTTGAAGACACACTAGAAAGGTGAACAGTAAGTAAGTAGCTGTTGAGATGAAAGTCCACCTAAAAAATATTTTAAATAGTTCCTAATTCTGTTACTTACTACTAGCTTTCCTTTTTAAATATAATTTAGAAACCTTTTTCTATGAGAATTCTTTCACAAATCTTTTAGTTTATTTTTTTCAATTTTTTTTTTTGAGCCTTATGTGGTGTTCTAAACAACATCGAATTTTTCATTATTCTTTTGGGAATTTTTTGACACAAATTCTTTTCTCCTCTCCCCTCCCTCTCTCCCTTCCTTCCTTCCTTCCTTCCTTCCCCCCTTCCCCCCTTCTTCCCTCCCTCCCTTCTCCCCTCTCTCTTTCCCTCCCTTCCTTTCCCCCCTTTCTCTCCCTCTCTTTCCTTCCTTCTCTCTTTTCCTCTTTCTTCTCCATTTTAGACAAATACCTTCAAATCTACTTTTCCCCTTTGGTTTTAAGGGTTCTGTACAAACATATTTCTTTCTGTTGTGAGGAAACATATTCCTTGTCTTATTTTAGTTGGACTGACATGAAGAGTTGGTCTTTTGCACCTCTCTGCATTTCAGGCACAGGAATTGAAGAAATGATTGTGTGTGTGAAACTCACCCCTCCCTATGACCACTCATCCTGTGAAAGGGAGAGAAAACAGATTAGCTGGGATTCATAGGCCAGGAATCCCTAGTCTGGGATTCATAGACAATTATGACCAGAGAAGTTTACTTTCTACATTACACAGGCCATAAAACTTCTCTTAGTCTTTCACACAATGCAGGAAAGGAATGCTTGCCTATAGCCAAAGTGAATGTTACTGAGCTCAGTAACACAGGCATTCCTTTCTGCCAGCACAGTCTGCATCTCTGACTGTCCTGGGTCTCTTGCAGGCCATTCATGGTAATTTGATTCTGGTCTGTCACACAAGCTTGAGCAGCAACCTGCATATACAAATACTTGAAGCATTTGTTATTGATAAGACTTGGAGAAGCGTTAGATAATGTGTTACTTAATGTACTTATTGTAGGTGACTTCAGATGGATGATGGCTTCAGATAGATTCAGGGTTGCACAGCACTCAGCAAATCAACACAAATTTCTCTATTTACTTTTGTGTGTACGTGAAAGTCACAATGAGTCAGCTGCAACATAAACTATTGACACAGCAACTCCTCAACACAGTCTGTCTGCCATTCAGAAGGTGTAATGTTTGGAGGCATTCAAGGGAATTGAAAATAGATTCTCTAGGCAATTTGATCATCTTAGGTGTATTTAAAAAAACAAAACCATTTCAGGCTAAGAAATTTGCTGATACAATTTTTTTTTCCCCCCATTATGTATAAAACCCACAGGATACTTTGTCATACAAGGTCTCCTTCCCCTACCCCATCCAAACCAATAAAATTCTGTGGAAATACTACTGACCCTCAAACTGCATTGCCCAAAGGTGAAGCCTACTAATGAAATCTATTAAAGCAAAGTCAGGCCCCAGTGACAGGCAAGGGTAATAGTATTCACCAGATAGGCACTATGTTCCTAATTGTCATAATGTAATTGTCATATCTGTGACAATTAAAGATAATTTATTCTGCATCATAGATTGAGTCATGAATCATAGTAAATGGAACAAAATCTTACTTAAGTAAATAAACATTATAAACCATGCAGTACATAGTATGTATCATGAAATACCTGGAACTTGAGTTAAGGTGATCCAATGCTTTGGATGTGATGGCACAGCAAGATAGCTTCTGCAGTGATAATGCTCAGGAGAAAAAGGCTTGCTGCATACAGTTCTGGGCAATGAATGACACACTATTTTTTAAGAGTCGACATTAAAACTGGTTAGGAAGAAGAATTTATTAAACCAGACAGAATAGCACATTAGCACATTGCTTCTGGAACCCTAGCTAGTTAACTGTGTGTTTCAGACCACTTTGGATACCTCAGAATCACAATGTAGAGCTGAATGACTGATGATACCTGTTAGTGCAGTGTCTTCTAGGCATCAGTATCATCTGTGCTTCAGATTCCCCAGTTAAGGAAGAACTGCTGAGTACACTGAGACCACAGCAGAGGATGAAGCAGCCCAGGCTATGAGAACAGAGAAAGAAGGTAGAGCTGGTGGCTTGTTGGACAGGAACTCTATACCATGTCACATCTATGTCTGATGTATTATGCTACAGTTCTCAGCTAGAAAAAAAAAAAAACCAACAACAACAAACAAACCAAACCCAAACCTTCAATAGCTAAATACCAGATTCTCCAGAAAAGTTCTCCACTTTTTTCTGTTCCTGACCTATTCAGCCTTTTCAGGCTTTCTGCAACATGTTTTACTCTGCAAGCTCAGACATTATGTATTTTTCCTGGAATGACTCCCATTTCTCTTACAATTTTTAATGTTATTGTCCCAGTTACTAAATAACATGAAGTTGCCATGTACATCCTTCCCTTTGAATGCTATTCCTATGTTGTACTTGATATTTTAAAGCACCCAGCCAATTCGTTTAGGTACATGGAAGGATCAGAGAAACAGCATGTTTTATTGTCTGAAATATTGAAATGCTTTTAATTTCAATGCTCAATTTAGTGTAGCATGCTTATTTGCAAGTCAGTGTTACAGTCTGACTTCCATGCTATATAAGAAGATTATTAAGGCAAAAGTGTATATTTTGGAGGTATTAAATGTACTATGTAATACCCCAATTCCACAGAGGACGAGAACTTTTTAGAAGTGATGTGGCCAGCTCCAACTTCAGCTGATGGAAAGGTAAGTAGATTATTTACATTTAAAGCAGTGAAATATTTTGTCCCTTGATTCAGAATCAAAGACTCCCACATTTGTAGTGCTTATTTTAGGCTTGCATAGCTCAGCTTTGAATCACTGGTCAACTCATTACCCTTACGCATTTATTGTTGAAGTGCTATCTGTTTGCACTCTACAAGAACTACTCCCACAAGGAAAACTTTAATTCCTACAGAGATATCTTTGGAGGCATTTGTAAATTTGGAGTAATTCCTGCATACTTGTCCTTTTATCTTTTCGCAAGTGACACAGAAGTAGCAATAGGAGTATTTAATAGGGTAAGATGTGCACTGTCAGATCCTTACAACATCACCCCTTTCCTCCATCCTGTCCGTGTTAGGCCAAGGTAATTAGTTCTTCTCATGGCTGGTAATTAAAGCCAGATCTCATAGACCTAAACACTTTGGGAAAGAAGATTAATGATAGGCTCTCTGGTTTTGTGTCTCAGGAGGGTGGGGAAAACCTGAGGAGGGGAGGAGGAATGTGGAGGAAAAAAGTGTTGTATTCTGTGCAGTAACTGAAGAAAATGGTAAACACACGACTTCTGGGGAGTGAAGAAATGAGTTTAATGGCTTTCCAAATCACCATCTTCCCCCTTTTTTGGTGAAATTCACTTGCAGTACATTTCTCCTGACTTCTCTTTAGTGCACCAGGAAGGACTGCAATCATTTTCTTCCCACTTTGAAGTGCAAATAGTAGAGTGTGGAGGCAGCAGCCACCTGGTATTGACTGAGCATGGCTCAGTTTTGACTGATGAAATGTGAGTGAGCCTGTCCCAGCAATGTTCAGGGCAAGGGCCACTGATCAATGTATTCTATTTATTGTTTTATTTTAGAATCTCAAAGAGAGATTGGAAAATCTGTCGTCCAAGACGCTAACTGATATATAATATAGCTTTGTTCTTGATTATTATTATTTTTTTAATAACTGATTAGGGCTTGCTAAAAAAAATAATTAAAAATATGAGCTTTTGAGATTACATTCCCCCACCTCCCGAAAGACTTAGTGGTGAACACAGGAAAGTTTGGAGTCAAAGTATTTCAGGCAAAATGTAAAAAATCTGATTTAGTTATCCAATTATACATCTGGGTCAGCTCTTTTAAACCCATTGAGGGTAAATCGAATTTATAGTTGGGCAGCTGACCTTGGAATCTAACCCAAAGCACATTTATGTACATCCCATGCCCCAAACTAGATCATAAGTACATGAATTCAAGATCACTGTTTTCTTTCAGTTGCTGCTGTTGTTATTTGTGTGTTATAGTACTAGAACACCAAAAGGACTCCGATCTAATTAGGATCCCATTTTACTTTGAAGAAGCATAAATCTATTGTGTAAGAAAGAATTCACTCTAACCTGAGGAGACATGTATATTTTGGAGGAAAGAAAGAAAGAAAGGTCAAGGAAAGAAGAAATACAGGAAAATACAAAGCTTTTTTTCAAGCAAAATGATCTCAGGAATGCACAGATAAGTATTGGTCAGTTCTGCACCTTCAGTAGGATCCATGATATAAATAGGTTTATTGAGTTAAAAAGAAAAATCTGTGAGTGTCTCAGACAAGAAACGGGAGAAGGAAAGCAAGCTGTACAACACTAATAAGCTTATGTGCCTGCATAAAACAACAAGCTGAATAGTTTGTCAGTCCCAACTCATGGAGGAATTCCATAATCTTTGAGGGGAAAAAGAAAAAAAAATTGTCTCTTATGTAAAGAACTAAGATAAGCATTTTAAGAACTAAGAATAATGATTCTGTTCTAGTCCTTACCTATTCTACATAAACTACCCTTAAGCATTACTCACCAATGACAGAGTTCATTTTAAAATAATACGGAAGGTGTCCCATCAGGTTCTCTAGTTTCACAGGAACTTCTTCCATCTCCGCAAACACAAATTAATCAGAAAATTACAGAATTGGATACCAGAAACCGGAATCTGTTCCCCTGCCTCTTCTGCCTAATACGAGTCAATTTTGTACATGACTTTTTATCAGGTGTAGAAGTTCATGTTACCACTGAGATTTTATAAAACTCCTAATTCAATGGAGCTTTAAGTGTCTGGACTCCAAGTATTTAACTCAGGTTTATTAGCTCACTGCTTTTTAAGGAGCCTTAGGTGGATTAGGCTCTGCCTAGTAGGCTATGTATCCAGCAATATTTGTTTTTCTTGTTTCTCCCTTTATTTTTCACTGAGGATCCCAGAAAGACCAAAGTAAAGCTAGTAAACCAGTACGAGTACTTTTTTTCAAATATCACCAACAGTTTACAATAGCTTCAGTGCTTCATTTTGTTATTTACTTGGTTCACATTCTTCAGAGTAGGCTGTAAGTTTTAGGCATCAGCTTGCAAGCCTTCAGAACTTGGAATAACAGAAAATAAAGGCTGTTTACAAAGAACATCTACACACATTTTCATGTGTGCACACACATACTTGCCAGCTAAGGAGTGAAAAAGACGTCTTTGGATCTTTTGCTTCTGAAAGAAAAAAAACAAAGGCCTGTCACTCTCAAAATTGTAATGGATACCAGAATGGTAAATTGATGCATTCTGGTAAATTTAAAACAGTTAACATGCTATTTAAAGCCTGGCTGAATTTGATGAAAGCTACGGATGCCAAGGTCTTCTGAAAACCAGATCCCTATGAAAATATCAGAAGTGTGGAAAACATTGTGGAATCTGATTCAAGTGTTTAAAGGATTAGCAAAGAAAAGGCAGGCTTAGATTTCCCCTTACCTTACAATCCTGGTGTTTAAACTCACCATTGTACAGCCTTCCGTATTCTTGTCTGTTATGATGGTTTATGCAGTTTCCAGAATCTCATGATAAGTGATATACACTGGAATTTCTGAGAAATATCAGAAGTTCAGAATTAGCAGTGGCCTGCTAAGTCTTCTTATAATTTTAGAGGCTGTGGAAACTTAAACAGCTAGCCACTCCAGGGAATGGAAAGACTGAATGTTTTCTGGAGGAGCTTGTCATATACAACTGTGACAGGAAGAGCCATCAGAAAACAACTTATGCTCAACAAAAATAATGTCGGAAAAGTTCAAAAGCTCATTTGGACCTATGCCTCCCATGAGAAAGGACTGAGACTGTAAAGATGAACATACCAACTGGCAAGAGAAATAGAATCATAGACTCACAGAATCACAGAATAGTTAGGGTTAGAAAGAAACTTAAGATCATCTAGTTCCAACCCCCCTGCTATAAGCAGGGACACCTCACACTAAACCATGCCACCCAAGACTCCATCCAACCTGGCCTTGAACACTGCCAGGGATGGAGCATTCACAATATTCCAGGGCAACCCATTCCAGTGCCTTACCACCCTAAAGGAATTTCCTCCTTAGATCCAATCTAAACTTCCCCTGTTTATGTTTTATCCCATTATTCCTTGTCCTGTCACTACAGTCCCTAATGAAGAGTCCCTCCCCAGCATCCTTATAGCCCCCTTTCAGATACTGGAAGGCTGCTATGAGGTCTCCACTTGGCCTTCTCTTCTCCAGGCTAAACAGTCCCAACTTTCTCAGCCTTTCTTCATATGGGAGATACTCCAGTCCCCTGATCATCTTCATGGCCCTCCTCTGGACTTGTTCCAACAGCTCCATGCCCTTTTTATGTTGAGGACACCAGAACTGCACACAACACTCCAGGTGATGTCTCACGAGAGCAAAGTAGAGGGGCAGGATCACCTCCTTTGCCCTGCTGGTCACGTTCCTTTTGATGCAGCCCAGGATATGTTTGGCTTTCTGGGCTGCGAGTGCACACTGAAGCTGGCTCATGTTCATTTTCTCATTAGGCACCACACCCAAGTCTTTCTCCACAGGGCTGTTCTGAATCTCTTCTTTACCCAACCTGTAGCTGTGCCTGGGGTTGCTCCAACCCAGGTGTAGGACCTTGCACTTGTCATGGTTAAACTTCATGAGGTTGGCATGGCGGAGAGTTGAGACAAGAATTAATAATTTCTGCAGTGTAGGCCTGAGTGTACATAATTGTTCGTAAGCACGTAAATAACTACTATAAATATACTAACCATCTTGACTAAACTAAAAGGTAAGTAAATATTTCTTTAAAACAATTCTGATATAAGAATTAAACTTATGACAGGGCTGTCCAGATTTCTGTCCACACTCCTTTTGATTTCTAAGTTTTTCTCTCCTGATTTTCCAGCAATGAATGCTCCAAATGCAGATCATTTTAATTCCTATTGTTTCAGGCTTTTGTAGATTGCTGGAGCAGAAAGGAAAGAATGTGTAATCACTACTGATGCAGAGGAAGACAAGTATGAATACTCAGTCCTTGTCAGTTTGACCACAAAAGAAGCAGAAATGTACCTTTTTTTTCTAGAGGATGCAATTAAGATTTTGTCAATGGAGAGAAGTAAGAGAAATCTTACAAAAATAAGGAGCAGGAATGAATGGTTACAAGAACCAAATCTTCCAACTTCTTTTTCAAGTTCTGACTCAGCTCATCAATACGTTTGCCTGGCTAAAGACCAAGTTCAAAACTAATATATTAGCATTTAGCTCTGGACTCATTGCAGGTGTGTAACTGAACATTGTGCAAGATAGGACCTACATTCTTCAAGTTAAATATGCATAATGAACAAATGCAAGTTATATCCTAAAAGTCTAATCTTTGCTCATGCTTTTTAAATATTAGGAGGATAAAGTGGATTTGGGAGCTTTTAATCACCTTTGTTCCTAGCTTGTCTCTTCAAGGGGCTTCCAGAGCAAAGCAACCCACAGCCTGATTGATCATTTTTAAAGGGTCCATTGGCCCCACATGCACTCAAAGCAGTCTTTTATATTTCCAGTGACAAAAGTAATCCTGGTTAGGTTCACAAGGTGAATATAGAAAAAACCCCAAGAGAATAAGAACGAGAAGAAACTTGTATTTCCTATTCTCAGACTTGTCATATACAGTGTTTCCCACCTTTAGCCATATGGGAATTCCTCTCCCACAAAATAAGTAAGTAAACACACCTTTTTGCTTTTCTTTTTGAGACGTGAAACAACTAGACACAGTCAGAACTGCTGGATTGTCCTAAGAAAAAGAGCTCTGAGGAAAACAAAACCAAACGCTAAAGACTTTGCCTACAATTTGAATCAGCTTAATGTAAAAAATCATTTTGCTTTTGACTGCTACACTCTGCCTTTGAAACAGCAATAACAAGGAAGAAATTTACAGTCATTTAAACACTGTGGACAGGATTTGCTAGGCTGCAGTGCCTGGGATACTGATAAAACAAATTAGCATCAGAGTAAGAATAGGACAAGATACTGCAATGACAGAAATAATATAAGGAATAATAAGAACCCAGGTGTACATAATTAAGATTGTAATTCAAGCAAAGGCTTCTGGTGACATCATTTATCAATGTCACTACAAACTCTCAATGGAATTACAGCTTTGTATGTAGAATTCAGATATATGTGATTTGCTAGAATACATGAAGAATGTTTCTATTAAAAGTAGACAGACAATATGTAAACCTCAAGTAGTGGTGGTGACAGGATGAGATACCAAGAGAAGAGCAAAGGAAGCAAAGGAATAAGGATCAGACAGAGTATTTCTAGAATATTTAGAAATTAAATTTATTAAAAATGCTGGCTAGGGATTCCCCTCACCCCCCACCCCCAACAGCAGAAAAACTTTCAGTTCTAGTGCAGGTTTATGCTACAATAAAAAACAGTGTTTACTGCAAAAGTGAACAAAAGAACAGCCGAAACTACTGATTTGCTATTGTACAGCACAAAAATCATATTAGAAGAAGTTCAAGAAAAATATTTCCATTAAAAGGATGGTACAAAATATTTACAGTTAAACACACAGTAAGGCTAGTAAATTATTTATAGCAAATGAACTCAATTTTAGGAGGAAAAAAAAGAGTGAACGTGGATGCTTTTAAATACGTGTGCTGAAAGGAGACAATAATTATTACTCTTTGTGAATGTCTGATTTTAGGTTTTTATTTTTTTTTTATGCTATTAAAAAAAGCACAGAATCACTCAGTGTACTGAATGGGTTTCTCCTTTTTGGTCACATTCTGAAGTACTGTATTTGAAGCCCACAGATAGCATACTGCATAAAGTGTCCAGCAAAACTTGTGATGCTCTTGAATACAATCTGTGTTGAAATGTTGTGCTTATGGATTCTATATGGACACTGATAATATCGGCAATTTTTCAAATTTGGCATTTGTAGTCTGCAATACTGTCTCAAAAGATAATGCATTCTCTGAAACTTTCAGGAAATGCTGACTGATGTTATAAAGCTGTGGGTGTTTTAGTTTTCATTATAAAGCTGTGGGTTTTTTAGTTCTCTGTTGCTGAAGTACACAACTTTTGTGAAAATTGAAATGCACAAAGATTTGGGAGCTTGAGGAATTACAGCATGTCTGGTTCAAGTTCACAGCTCTTGAAAGTTTAGCCTTGTATATGATGCTTGGAACAATGGCACGGACAGTAGCAGTTTTGACCTTGTGTAACTTAATTTGGAAAGGAAATTTGGTCAAACTAGATCAGTGTGGGGGTTCTCATCAAGGATTAATACATAGGATCAATATGAACTTTTTATAGAAGATTATTTTTGAAAGAGGACAACAAAAGGTTAGAATTCTTTAAAACTTGAAAGAGCAAATTGGTATGACTTAAAGAGGAATGTACAGGAATGAAAATGTAAAAAGCAGGGATCTTGATTACATGCCAGAATTTAGTAATACAACTAAAATATAGAGACAACTGACTTTAGAATTATACTTTTGTTTCTCTTTGCAACCTTAGCCAAGCTTGTAAGCATTTAACTACCCTATTTCTTCATATCTTCATGGCTATACTGAAAGAAAAACGCTCATGATTTCAATTGACTGATGCTAGTATCACAAGTTTTTATTTTCTAAGAGGTCAAAACTGCATATTAACATACCTCTTCATTTGAAAGTTTAAAGTCTTAATTGCCTCATGAACAGAAGAATTATGGAAAATGCATAAACATAGCTCTTCTTTAAGTTGCTGTGCACACAAATCCCTCTCTTGAAGGGTAAAAGCTGCTGGAACAGGGAATCAGGACCTTTAATAACCTTGTCAGTAGCAACAGATATTTATGTACGCTCCTCTGATACCTTACCAAAGGAGCTAAAGGACAGATTGATCCCACTTACTCTTGCCTCACCTTGTCTCTCCCTTAACTACAGACCAAGCTTAGATATGGCTTCTTAGCACAACTCAGACCTGACATTTTTCTTGGCTCCCAAGAGTTTGCTGCCTGCCTATGTGTCATTTGTGTCCGGCAAAGTCTATGACCTCAAGGAAGCTCCATGACCACTGGGGGCATTCACAAAGTGCAGCAGGTACTTCCAGCTATCTTTAGTCATTACAGCATTCCAGTCATGACAGATTCCAGTACATTTCAATGCATTTCAGAATACTGTTAAAGTATTCTGAAAAAGTATGCTGTCCAAGACTTTGCAGATGAAAATGTGGCTTAAGAAAAATTATGCAAGCTTTATGTAAAAGAAAAAATGTTTCTAATATGGTGATTCAATTCAGGCTCTCAATTTTTCTGTTTCTGATACTTGTTAAGGCAAGTGGACATCTAGTCTCCTCTTTGAATGCCTCTCCAGCATTCACCTGTGGCCTTTGGAAGTGGAGCAGGCTAACTGAGTTCCTAAAATACGGCAAGGAATTTTCTCAAATAGGCTGTCTTCTTGAGATCTTCCTCTCCTCTTTTCCTTCCTTGGCTTTTTTCTTAAGGATGAGGCAATGGCATCACTTCTTAATTCTCTTTATTATGTACAGGAAATAAACCAAATCAAAACAAAGGGTATTTGTAGGGCATTGGTCTTTCAGCTCTGAAAGTTCAGTTCTTCGTTCTCCTTTTCCACACTAATTTTTGTCTTTTTTAATTCCTGTCTCTTACATTCACAAGGTGACTGTTTCTGTACCCAAATAGTTGGTATTTCTGCTCTCTTGACTGTTTCTTGTCTTCTCTCTTCTGGAAGCTGACTGTATTTTCAAAGACAGATGAAGATGTCTCAGGTGATGGACAAAGGCTACAGTCCTCTTTCTCCAAACCTTTCCATTCTAGTTTGGAAGTTGACTGGGTTTTGGTGGTATTTTCAACAATGGCTGGCTGATATTCTGTTTCCAAATGTGAGCTGTGCTTTCAACAGCAGAACGATAAAGATGTAGTGCTTAGTAATGAAAACCAGCAATTTTTATTTTACAAAACAAGCCTCTCAGCTTCAGTGGTGTTATTCATGAATAACACCTTGTGCATATGCATTATGAGACAGTGCTTAATTGAATGATTGCATAATATGTTGTTCCACAGAATAAAATATGAAATATTCATTAGGCCAGAGAGAGAGTTAGAATGCTTGGTGGTTAAATCGCTCACCAGGGAAATCCAGCTCCTATTCCTTGCTTCAAGTGAGTATGTAAGTAGTTTATGCAAGAAGGCTTTAAAAGTGACTAGGAATTTTACCCTTAAAAATCATATACCCTCATGGCTAGTGTACTATCCCAACAGGCAGGACTATGCTCTGCATGGATAAACTCAGTTAACATAGATTGTCTATATCCTTCCTTATAGTTAAAGTAGTCAGATGCTTTAACCACTAGGCAGGTGGGATGAATGGAACCAAAAACTCTCTGTAGATTTTATTTTTCAGGAAACTTTTGACTTGGTATAGGTGCCTAGTTCAGGAAAGGGTTTCCAGATGTAGCTTCAGAATAAAAGGAAGCACTTTATTTTAGTCTAAGTTCACACTCAAATAAGTCTCTGTGAGGGACATGGTGTAGGCAATATGCATATATCCTTAGCTTAAAGTGGAGGGCTCCCCACTTACTTTTAGCTGCCTTCAGTCGACTGCTAAGAACACAATTCATGCATGCCTCGCATTAGGAAACCGGGAATGGTGGTAGGATACCAAAAAATGTTGCAATAGTCTTTATTTCACCACCTGAATCCTGTTGCAGATTTAGCCTTTGCCGATCTGAGAAGTGGAAAGATCTTCACAAAACATGTTTAGGTAAAGTAATACCTAAAATAATACCCTCAAAAAGTTATATTGACCTTATAATGGTTGCATCTGTTGTAGTCATGAGAAAGCTTATTGAAACAATAGTGGAATCGAACCTTGATTTAAAAAAAATTAGAAGGAAAGCAATGCCTTTAAAATGAAACGAATTAAAAAATAATTTCTATCTCTTGGAACTGTTGGTTCTGTTAAAAGAGATGTATCTATTTTATGAATTTCTGGTAAATAACAATGATTTTTGATTTTGTGCAGGGTATCACAAAGAGGCATTCTCCTGGTATACTTATTTTTGTGTTTATTCAGAAGAAAAAAAAAAAAAAAAAAGAGACTGGGGAAATAACAAACAAAGG
>NDXB01000344.1:170878-189108 GCA_002631895.1 Agapornis roseicollis
AAAAAAAAAAAAGAAAGGAGACTGGGGAAATAACATACTCAGGGGAGACAGAATCAGTCATAATAAATAAGCACACCCAAAACAGTAACAGAAGCAAATGTGGCACCAAATATCACTGATAGACAAAGAATACATTAATTCAGTATTGCAAATTGCTTTTGCTTAAGGCAGATGTATTTGGTATACCCTGATAATTATTGTTCTTCTCATCAACTTGCAAATCAAAGAACATTCTCTCAGTAGCAATTAGGGAATGATATGATTATACAAAGCTCTAGGAAGAAGAGAAGCATTCTGAACAAAAATGCTAGAGATTTTTTTTTAAGTTTGCATTGCAACAGCCACACTGTCCATCTGGAGAACCCATTCCAGATTGTCAGAGGCTAAGGAAACAGTCTGACCCAATAGAGGCTTTGACTTTTGTATATCATATATTTTCAGCCTACCTTCCCTTTGGCCACTCAGCCTCTTAAGTGTAAAGACAGGAGGGGGAGCTATAGCTGACTAGTGAAACACAGGTTTCAGCTTCTTGGCTCCTCTTAATTCAGTGAGTGGTTTCCCTTGTGAACATTATACATATATGTATGAATGTATATTTCTGTACAAGCTTGGTTTATCAGTACCTGGATGGTGCTGGAAGAAAAAGATGATGTAAGAAGGAAGCCAACAAAACACTTGTCATGTATTTATCTGCTTTTGTGTGTCCAAACGATTAGAGGTGTGCTAACATCTGTCAGTCATACCAGCAGGATTTTGTTTGAGAGCTTGTGAAGTGATGTCTCTTCTTGTTTCTCAGGGGCCAGGAGTCTAACCTACTCCTTTTCTTCTGCACTGTGTTTCATATATTGATAAGCTAGAACCTTATTAAGTAAATTTCTGTCTACTTCCACCTTTTAGAGAAAAGTTCAGGTAACTTTGACAGATAAAACTAAAAGATAGGCAGGTTGTAAGAGCGCAATATAGTATGCATATGGATCAATATATGTGGACTGGCTAAAATGTAAGGTCATAAGAAAGTAGCCACCAGAGTGAGATTCTCTTCAGTGCAGGAGTACATAAGAGGGCAGAAGTTTGTTGTCTTCATGTTCTTTCAGACAGCATATTTGGGATACTGACAATAAATGAAAAACAGTAAATTGTCCTCTTTATTCGGTGGTATTTACTTAGTTCTGTTGAAGACTAGATTAAATGCTTACTAAAGCTGTTAGTATTGTGAAAATCATTAAGATGACAGGTACCTTTAATATTCCAGGAAGTCACTCTGAAATTGATACTTTCCCATCCACTATGTCTTGAGCAATGATCAGACCAAATTTCTTCTTACAGGCAAAACAAGATATGGGATACTTAGTTTTGGAGAAGCTCTGATATTTTTTAAGGTTTTTTGTTTGTTTGTTTTGTTTTGTTTTTTTCTTAGCTTTACGTGAAAGAATAACACTGCAATCAGCCATTTTCCCCATTTAAATAAATGTTATTAATTCGATTTAGAAGGAATAGTATAGAATAAGGTCAACATCTTTCAAATCGACTTAAGAGGAAAAATACACTGTGAGAATTTGCTGGGGCCCAACAAGGAGCTTGTTCAGGTAGTTAGCTTCTGGTATCTTGATTTCTGATAGGAGTTTTGCCAACATGCAAAGTATCTAAAAATGTGTAACCATGAATAATTTTATTCACCTTCTGTAAGAGGAGAAAGATAAACTGTCCTAAAGTATTACAAATTTCCACTTTTCATTTTTATTTGCTAAGGGCAAAAGGTAATCTGTCACTGTTTTCATTTGCTTTAATATTGATCATCATTATTTTAGGAGTATACCACTTTAAGGGGAACTTCATATTAAGTAAGTCTGAGGATGGGAGAGTTGCAAAGTTTCTCAATAACTGGCAAAACAGAACTCTGGCAGAACCCTGAGTATATACAAATCATAGAATTATAGACTATTTAGGTTTGGAAAGGACCTTAAGATCATCTAGTTCCAACCCCCTTGCCATGGGCAGGGACACCTCACACTAAACCATGCCACCCAAGACTCCATCCAACCTGGCCTTGAACACTGCCAGGGATGGAGCACTCACAACATTCCAGGGCAACCCATTCCAGTACCTCACCACCCTAACAGGAAAGAACTTCCACCCTATACCCAACCTAAACTTCCCCTGTTTAAGTTTGAACCTGTTACCCCTTGTCCTGTCCCTACAGTCCCTAATGAAGAGTCCCTCCCCAGCATCCTTAGAGACCCCCTTCACATACTGGAAGGCTGCTATGAGGTCTCCACTTGGCCTTCTCTTCTCCAGGCTGAACAGCCCCAACTTTCTCAGCCTGTCTTCATATGAGAGATGCTCCAGTCCCCCAATCATCTTCGTGGCCCTCCCCTGGGCTCGTTCCAACAGCTCCATGTCCTTTTTATGTTGAGGACACCAGAACTGCACACAGTACTCCAGGTGATGTCTCACGAGAGCAGAGGGGCAGGATCACCTCCTTTGACCTGCTGTTCATGCTCCTTTTGATGCAGCCCAGGATATGTTTGGCTTTCTGGGCTGCAAGTGCACACTGAAGCTGGCTCATGTTCATTTTCTCATTGACTACCAGCCCCAAGTCTTTCTCCATAGGGCTGCTCTGAATCTCTTCTCTGCTCAACCTGTAGCTGTGCCTGGGATTGCCCCAACCCAGGTGTTTCATTTGAAAAAATGAAGAAAAGCTGGTTTTGCATCTTACAATTTCACTGCTTCTGAGAATATTGTTTTAAAATAAGGGTGATGATGTAAGTATCTGTATTACAATAATGTAAGTTGTTCTTACCAAACTATTCAAATGTGACAAGCATAGAAGTCAACTGGTGCCATGCCACTGTTGCTTCCCACAGAAGGCAGTTACTCCATAAAGAATATTTAACTTCATGTTTAAGTCAATGAATATGTACTACAGATATTATCATCATAAACAGCGTTCTTATTCATTCCAAATGAAAATTACAGTATCTAAAGCAGACATGGCAACAGGATCCCAGAAGATTGTGGTTATGACTGATAACATCTGAGATGGGACGTGAGTATGGAGGGGACGGTTTCAGGAAAACCAATGTTCAGCTTATTTTTCAGAATGATGTGTCAGTCTCTAAATATATTGTCTGGCTAATACTGCACATTTGGCTTGCATCAGGAAGCTAGTTTTTCTGGAAACTGATCTGTTAGCTTTCAGGTAGGCATTAGCCCAGATGAAGAGGCATAGGAGGAAGTCAGAAGATTCCTTTAGGAAGAAGGAGAGGCCATATGAATGGATCAAGATAAATCACGATAAAACCAATGGAGCTAAAAAATAATAGCAGAATTGAGATTAGGACCAGAAATCATAAGTAGGGCAATATCATATTACACCAAAATTACTATGATTTCAGGACAACATACCAGAAAGTTTAGGTGATCACAGGAGCAATTTGGCTGATTTATAAATTAGCTGAGAAGAAAAATCAGATCACTGTTCATTTGGAGTATGCATTCGATTGAACTCTATGTTCTGTTCAAATTTCTGACTTGAAAGGGAATATGAAGTTGGGGGCTCTAATGGGAGCAATTATTGGCAATGTGAGAATCTCGTTGAGATAGAAAAGTTGTTGCCTCACTATAGCAAATGTCCAGAAAATGTAACTATTGACTAAGGGTCCGCTTTATGATAAAATGTAAGCAGAAGTGAAAAGGGAAAACTGTAAAGATGGTTGGGGCTAAGTTTGAGTTCAGATACAGCCTCTTTTTTTTTTTATTTTCAGTCTTCTTCTGGGGGAAGGGGCCCATGGATCCCAGGAGTGATGCTAAGGCCATTTTAGCAGGGTGGAGGGCTGATGGCAGTTTGCCACCGTGTGGTATGGATTACAAAGGAAGTATGACCTGCACTGGACGAGTCATTGCCAGATGGTTCCCAGATGTGTTATTTATGAAGTCACGGCCTACTTAAACCACATTCCTGGTGTCTTGTCTTCTTTTCCTGCAATGTCCAAGACATTAATGAAGGAATGTATGAGAACTAAATAGCAGACCAGTTGTCAAAAACCAAATGGCAACAGAAATTCTTTCCTGTCTCTGGATATATGTAAACACATATTAGATTAACAAGACCAGCTTTAAACAGCTGATCCCTGAAGAGTCATAGAATTGGCTTCCATAGTGCATATTAAGGACAGTACTTAATTTGGCGTCATCAGTCCCTTGTGAATCTCTAACATAAAACTTACCACATTAACCTTGCTGATTCTGTTCTTCTGTCTTCTTCCTTCAAACAGGCCCTCTCTCCCCTAACTTTCTAAATGTAGAGAAAAAATTCTTGTAAGCACAATCTAGGCTACTTCTTAAAATATACATACCAAGCTAATCTGGGTGAATGCTGTAGTGTTTAAGATGACCTGACAATGTCAAAAATAGTTTTTGGGCTGATTGGTTGTCTGGTTTGCTCAAATTAGTAAGGTTTGGCAACAAGCTGATGTAACTGAGTGACCATGCAAGTTTCTTAGCAGAAGGTAATTTATTTAGTTTGCATAATGTATCTGAGGCAATGCAGTAACAGTGCACTGGGCAGAATTTTCTATTGCTTTTGTTGGTCTGGTTTTGCATTTTGTTAGTAGTGGATGGAATATGATTTGTTTTTTCCTGTTGCTATAGCTATAAGAAACAATTTCTGAGTTAGTGCTAAGAAGGTAGGAAAGAACACTGCAAACAAGCTAGTACTTTGTAACATCCTAGAGATGGAACTGTAGCAATATCACTTGACATGCAGAATAACATCAGTTGGCACAAGTTTTATTGATTACAGCTTATCATGTGATGGGCCCTCAGGTTTTAATAAATAAGATGGAATTCTACAGGTGTAAGAAATAATCTAACTAAACTTAAAAACCATTCAGAAATATTTATTTTGAATATAGAAAACTCATGACGGATTATTCTGTATAAATTTTTATGCAGATATTCAAAATAGATAGCAACCTGCTTTCTTTCTATTGCTAGAAAGTATGGGATATACATATATTAACATTGATTTTCATTACAGTGATCTAGGTTTCTTTCTCAGTTTATTCCCTTGGTGATCAACTTCCCTAGGTGGAGGCCAGTGTAAACGAAATCAGAATATGTCCATAATATGAAATAGTGTTGCAAATATATTCAGGGTCAATAGGATTTTACTATTTATGTCACATACTACTTCAGTGTAGATACCAAGAAAATGAAACTGCTATAACCTATTTCAGGCAAATACAATAATTCAAATAGCACAAAAGGATTTGTGTGGCACATTTTGTATAGATGCAAACACTTTACAGATAAAGAGACTGGTCATCTTCATGCAGACAAAACATTTTGAATCATTCATCTGCCTGCCAACTATGTTAGAAGGAGAGAAAAAAAGGTATGGTTATCATTTAAAATAAGCCATGGAATCTTTTTCTCCTGGTAGAATGATTAAGCTTTGTAATTTAATACTATACGAGGTAGGGAAGGGAACTGTGATGTACAGATACCCATGTCTCAGATGAAAGCATGTGGCATTTATTGGAGGACAGTGAGCTTGCATATTGACAGCTGATAGTTTGACAAAGAAGTCAAGGAGTAATTTATTGAAACAAACCTCAAAACATTACTTAGCTTTTACCATTGTTCAAAATACAGCCTTCTTGCATCAATAAGTAAGCCAGGTTAAAATAATTTAAGAACAGTAACAACTGGCAGGAAGCAGCAGGTCAGCTGTATCAATATTCCCGCAAGTGGAAATTAATTGAACAATGTATTAAAGTAGTTGAATTATTCCAGATATTTTTAGGCATACAATTCTCATAAAATATACATTTTAAAATAATGGACCAAAACAGTTTATACCTGAATGATCTGTCCTTTCCTGATTTCCAGTTAAAACTTGATTCCTGACAAACAGTACAAATTCATCATTGTTGTAACTGTACAGTAATTGCAACAGATTTGATCAGTCATGAATTCATCCCAATTATTTTTGAGAGTACACAGTTTCATAAATTTTTTCATATTAAACCTATGTTCCACTACTAGTAGTTCAGAGAGGAAGTTATTTGTAACACAACACTCATTTCAGTGATGTAAGAATTTAATTAACGCAACAAAGCACAACCCTAATGCCAACTTTCAGCTCTTAAGGTCCCAATATCTGATGCTGAAATGTCTCTACCATTCTCTATATCTTGGAGACATCAATTAGGATAGTGTAGTTTGTGAATACATATGAGATGACAGTAATTGAACTGGCTGTTAACTTAGACTTTGCATTATATTTTTTTCTTCCATTTACCTAGATTGATTTTCATATCCACTTGAGATTTTCTGTTGCCTCTTACTCAGTTTAGAGTTCACTTTGATTTCTAAGTATTCATACCAGCTGGCATGTGTAAATAGTTTTCTGTTGTGGGAAGCACAGAAGAGCCAGTAAAATATGGAGACAATAAGGGATAGACACTTGGAAACAATGAAAGAGGAGAACTCAAAAAATATTCATTAATGTCTTCATTAATGACCTGGATGATGCGGCTGAGTGCCACCTCAGCAAGTTTGCTGGTGACACAAACCAGCAAGAAGTGGCTGATACTTCCAGAGACCATGCTGCCATCCAGAGGGACCTCCACAGGCTGGATAAATGGGCTGGTGAGAACCTCATGAAGTTCAAGAAGGGGAACTCTGAAGTCCTGGGGAGGTGCAATCCCAGGCACCAATACATGCTGGGGGTCATCCAGCTGCAAAGACCTTTTCAGAAAAGGACCTGGGATTCCTACATGAGACAATAATGTGCCCTGGCAGCCAAGAATTCTAATGGTATCCTGGGCTGCATTAGGAGGAACATTGTCAGCAGGTGGAGGGAGGAGATCCTTCCCCTCTTCTCAGCACTGTTGAGGCTGTGTCTGCAGTATTGTGCCCAGTCTGGGCTTCCCAGTACAGGAGGCAAGGACATACTGGTAAGAGTCCTATTGGGCCACAAAAATCATTCAGTAACTGTAGCATCTCTCCGGCAAAGAAAGGCTGATAGAGCTGGGACTGTTCAACCTGGGGAAGAGAAGGCTCAGGGGGTTCCCATCCATGTGCAGAAATACCTGAAGGGAGGGTACCAGGCTCTTCTCAGTGACATGCCCAGAGGCAATAAGCACACACACAGAAACAGTTTCCTCTGAACATCACGAAACACTTTTTCAATGTGTAGGTGACCAAGCACTGGCACAAGCTGCCCAGAGAGACTGTGGAGTGAATATCTCCAAAGAGAAATTCAATGGTCATCTGGACATGGTGCTGGGCATGGCTTTTGGGGTCCAAAGAGGGCTGGACTGATGAACTCCAGAGTCCTTTCCACTGTCAGCTACGCTGTGATTCTGTGACTTTGAGTGAAAGAAATTCACTTGCATTAAAGTACATTTCTTAGCTTACAAACCATACCATTTCATGTGGGATCAAAAAAAATTAGACTAGATCAAAATTTACCCACTTGTTCAAGGTTCTTCAAAATCTTTCTAAATAAAATTTCTTACTTCATACCAAAACCAATGTACTTCATCATTATGCATTTTTTTTCTTTCCTTAACATCCCAAAACATAGCCATAAAACCCCTAGTATCAACCTCCTACTCCTTTTGCTAACTTTCAAAACTTCATTTTGTTAACTTTTCATTGGTATTTTTTCAAACATAGCAAAAATTCTATAGAAAACCCAGCAACATTTACCATCTCAAAAGATTTAAAAAATTCTGAAACTTAAACACAGTTCTAATTTAGATGCTTTTATCAGCCTTGGTATTTAAAAGTTGGGCTGCATTATTGACAAGATAATTTGCAGAGCATTACTCATAGCATTTTGCTTAAGAGTCCTTACTGTTTCTTATTTCCTTCTGGAAGTTTTTAAAACAGAGATGATTACCCAAAGAACAAGTCAGTTCCTTTATCACAGTGAAAATTGCCAGTAATAGATTATATGTAGAGATATTAGGAAAACATTATTTTAAAGGTATACATACATGAGTGTTTGTTGCTTTACACGGTGGTTTTCTAGGGTTTTATTTAAGTTCTGTTAAGAATGTATGTTGTTACACATTATGCCATTTGACTGAGGAATGGAAAGAAAGGTTGAAATCTGAGACAATATTAAAATACTTTAGAAGCTTTAAAGCATTATAATAGTTATTTCAATAAAACTACTTCAAATATTTCTTCAAGAAGGAAGCAATTTGGAGTTCAAGTTCAGTGGCATAATAGCTGAAAACATATAACAGTACTCTCATTTCCATCACTAAACTATAGATTAGGGTCTTTTTCAGTTGTTGCTATTATAAATCCCTGTTCCCAGGGGTGGTGAGCTATCATAAAAATTTGCTTTGGGCAATGCTTTGAGATAAGTTTTTCAAATAAAACATAGGGGATTGGCTTGCAACTCCCACTTGTGTTAATAGGAGCTATCAAGGCAAATCTCTCATGGCTTCATGGGAGAAAAAACTCCAGAGTATTAAAAGTTTCGGCCTGAGGATTATTTGGTTTTGATATATATCCTGATAAAAACATGCTCTAAAATAAAATAATTCAAGCTAGTGATCTCAGTTATTTGCCCAGTAGATTGTGTTAAACTGGAATTCCACTGATGAAGCCTGCAACATAAGTTATTTCCTAAACATCTGTGGAAGAAAGAATGATAGTTTGGCTGAAGAAATATACATTTTTCAAGACAATATTACATGATTTTAATCGATTAATTACATAGAAAATTTTTATAATAAACTTTTATGTTTGTCTCTATCATTAGATATTAACAAAATGCTGGTTGAGCTTCACTTGGATATACCCCTGTTTTTTTAGAAGGTGGGGATACATGTTAGTGTAGATCTGAATGTAAATAGCTCTTCTCATACAGCTTCACATTTTCCACTTTGATGTACGTTAAAATGGTAGACCACTCCATCTTCCCTCTTCTTCTGGGACATTCCATTCCCCTCATTCAAACAGCTCACATTTCATACAGACCATCTAGGAGCCAGGTCAAGGGTTTACTGCAAATGGCTGATACAACAACTTGACACACTTCATCTTCTGAAAAATCTGGCTATGCCTATGTCTCTGGTCCCAGCATTCCCCAAGTTCCACAGAGAACCATAATTTTCAGTTCTCCTGGTTATTTACATTAAACATACAATTGTCTGAATACCACTAAAGAAAAAACCACTATATGTACATATCAACTTAATCAATTTCAGTCAGAGTACTAGTTTAATTTTATGTATTCTGAATCAGTCCTTAGAATAACATTTTTTCATAGACTGCTACAAGATTGCAGGAAAAAGAAAGATTAGCTTTCCAGAATATAGACCACCTTTGTGAGCACAGCTTTTTCTGCCTATATGTTCTACATTCTTTTTCTCAGGTAAGGTTTTTTAAAAGAACCAACTTACATCAGAGATAGACTATATCAGCTCAAAGTACTTCTCTAATACAATTACAAGGCTATAAGCTCAGCACATGGGCTCAGGAAAGTGAGGTATTCTGCATGTAATAGAGCTAAACATACACTTTCTATAGGCATGTACTTCAGGTCCACTTCTTTATGATTTTGTTGTTTTTTGTTTTTGGTTTCTTTTTTTCTCTCTACACTTTTCTGGTAAACAGATGGCAAAAAAAGTTTAAATAGTACTCCAGGTGAGATCTCACCAATGTCTTCTACAACGGTAATACTGCTTTCTTTTCCCTAGTGCAAATACCTTACTTGCCACAACCTCAGATAATACTTGTAATTTTGATAGCTTTTTCACATTGGTGGTTCACATATTTTATGTGATTGACGAATAGCACCAAGTTTTATCTTCTTCCTGTATTATTTCCACTCTGTAAGCACCAAAGTCTTGCTATTCCTCCTAAACCCTGCACTTCCTACTGCTATATGTCATCCTTTTTCTGCTTCAATATTCAGTTTTCTTGTTCTATCTGGCAGCCTGGAACTCTTCTGTGCTAATCCAAATATAGTACCACTATAAAATATTTTACTTTACATACTGTTTCCCCTAACAGTATCACCTGCATTCATGTCTTACTCATATTACAATTCTTGTGCTAGTCTATTTTCATTGACTTAATAAATAATTTCTCATGGGAATTACTTTGTAGTAAATCCGATGTCCAGATATATTTCAGCTACTACACTTTCTTTGCCTACAAAAACTGTTAGTTGAGCCAAGAAAAAGCACAGCATTACTCTGGCATGACACGCCTTTGCTGACCCTACCTAGAATTTAATTTCACTTCTGATTTATACAATTAATTAAACTTTGATCCACATTTGTTCTAAAATCTTCATGAGGTAAGATTATTATGCCTGCAATTACCCAAATTCCATTATTTTCCTTCCTCAAATATATGCAATATGCTTGTTTTCGTGCACGGAATGTAACAAGACTTGCAGGCTGATGGGCTCCTTAAAAATACTTCCTACCAGATTGCTTTTCTGCACGAAAATATTGAGTTCAAATATTAAAACAAAACTTGAACAACAATTTTTGTGCTTATGTGGAAAATATGTTTCAATAACCAGTGGAAAGTTACGAAATTGTGTATTGCTGACCTCTTTGGTTTGCAATGGGTACCATTAACAAAATAAATAAATAAATGAATCATGAATATTTATGACCCATCTGCTTTGAATATAGTCCATCAAATTTAAATAAGACAAAGGATTAAAGCCACAATTTAAAAGCTTAAAACTAGAAGGCCTTATTTTTAACCTTAGGACAGCCCAGCATTTAAATAAGACCAATTGGAACTGGGAATGAATATGAACTCTCAATTTTATTAATCTCCTTACATTGTTGTGCATTATTCTAAGTCACCAAAATATGCACAGCTTTTGAACATCCTGACACTTTGCTTCGCATTCCATGTTATATTTTAAGACATACATAGCATGTATCACTTGCTAATTGTTTCTGTGGGAGGAGATGAGTAATTAAGGACTTCTGAAACTGCGGCAGTGTACGTTTTTATAACTGATAACATAAACCTACAGGATGGCTGCAGTTCAACAAAGGGCTTAGCTTGCACTGTTCTATAAATAAGCACAGGAAATTAGATTAAAATTTTAAAATTAGATTGCCAAGATATTCAAAAGTGACCATAGGACCATGTGTCTTGTTTTGGGTCCCCCACTAGGAAGAACTTTTCAGAATCCTGATATATGGCAACTTCTGGAAATACTTCAGTTTTAGAAAGTCTTCTATTTGTCCAACGTAAAAACATGCAATACATTTTTAAGAAGGATGTAGCTAAGCTAGACTTGAAAAAAAAAAAAACAAACAAAAAACCAGAACAAACAGGACTACTATTCCAATTACATTGCTTGTTGGACATGTTATATATATAACATATTATGGGATACAAAATTTCTTTAAAAAGGTGCACTCTAGTCACTAAATTGCTGCTGTATTTATTAATTAGTATAAAGCTTTTTTTTTTTTTTTAATCCTGATAGACACAATATGAGCCTCACCGATCTCTCTCTTCATAACTGCTTTGCAGTTTCATTTAGAAATGTAATGAATGTTTAAGTTTTACAGAACCACAGAATAGTTAGGGTTGGAAAGAACCTTAAGATCATCTAGTTCCAACCCCCCTGCCATAAGCAGGGACACCTCACACTAAACCATGTCACCCAAGGCTTCGTCCAACCTGGCCTTGAACACTGCCAGGGATGGAGTATTCACAACTTCCCTGGGCAACCCATTCCAGTGCCTCACCACCCTCACAGTAAAGAATTTCCTCCTTAAACTTCCCCTGTTTAAGTTTTAACACATTACCCCTTACCCTATCATTACAGTCCCTAATGAACAGTCCCTCCCCAGCATCCTTATAGGGCACCTTCAGATACTGGAAGGCTGCTAGGAGGCCTCCACAAAGCCTTCTCTTCCCCAGGCTGAACAGCCCCAACTTTCTCAGCCTTTCTTCATATGGGAGATGCTCCAGTCCCCTGATCATCCTCGTGGCCCACCTCTGGACTTGTTCCAACAGTTCCATGTCCTTTTTATGTTGAGGACACCAGAACTGCACACAATACTCCAGGGGAGGTCTTACAAGAGCAGAGTAGGGAGGCAGAATCACCTCCTTCGACCTGCTGGTCATGCTCCTGGATGGAAACTTAACCAGGATACGGTTGAGTTTCCAGGCTGTGAGTGCACACTGCCAGCTCATGTTCATTTTCTCATTGACCACCACCCCCAAGTCCTTGTCCACAGGGCTGCTCTGAATCTCTTCTTTGCTCAACCTGTAGCTGTGCCTCACATTGCCCCGACTCAGGTTCAGGACCTTGCATTTGCCTTGGTACACATCACCAACAATTTATTTTTCTTGCATTGTAATTGCTTTTAGGGATGACTGTTTTCCCATTGTATGCAACTAGCTTTTCTTTTAAGAAATAATATGTGCTGTACATAGAAATAAACCTATGCATACAATACCTTATTAGAAATATTTACATTAGAATTAAGTAAGTGATGGCTTGGTAAAAAACCCAAAACAGTCTGGATTTATTATTTATTAAGTAAAACCACCATAGAAATGTATTATGCATTTATGATATTTCCATATTAAAACAGAAATATCAGTTTATCACAAACTACCATTATTCCAAGAGCATTTTGTGATTCCTGTCCTGTAAGATTTTTTTTCCCTAGAAGATTTAGCAAGATTTTTATCTATGATCACCTATTTACTGTTACTAGCAGAAGGAGAGATCAGCAGCCATACACTGGATCAGTATCTCATTTCCTGTCTTCTGCATGTATCTATTGGCATATAAAAAGCAATTTGTTCGTGGCATTAGAATCATAGAACACTTAGGGTTGGAAAGGACCTTAAGATCATCTACTTCCAACACCCCTGTCATAAGCAGGGACAGCTCACACTAAACCATGTCACCCAAGGCTCTGCCCAACCTGGCCTTGAACACTGCCAGGGATGGAGCATTCACAACATCCCAGGGCAACCCATTCCAATGCCTCACCACCCTCAAAGAATTTCTTCCTTAGATCCAATCTAAACCTCCCCTGTTTATGTTTTATCCCATTATTCCTTGTCCTGTCACTACAGTCCCTAATGAACAGTCCCTCCCCAGAATCCCTATAGGCCCCCTTCAGATACTGGAAGGCTGCTATGAGGTCTCCACACAGCCTTCTCTTCCCCAGGCTAAACAGTCCCAACTTTCTCAGCCTTTCTTCTTATTGGAGATGCTCCAGTCCCCTGATCATCCTCGTGGCCCTCCTCTGGACTTGTTCCAACAGCTCCATGTCCTTTTTATGTTGAGGACACCAGAACTGCACACAATACTCCAGTGGAGGTCTCACAGGAGCAGAGTAGGGAGGCAGGATCACCTCCTTTGATCTGCCGGTCACGCTCCTCTTGATGTAACCCAAGATAAAGTCAGCTTTCTGGGCTGCGAGCGCACACTGTTGGCTCATGTCCATTTTCTCATCAAACACCACCCTCAAGTCCTCCGCAGGGCTGCTCTGAATCTCTTCTTTGCCCAATTTGTAGCTGTGCCTGGGATTGCTCCGACCCAGGTCTAGGACCTTGCACTTGGCATGGTTAAACTTCTTCAGGTTGGCATCAGCCCACCTCACAAGTGTGTCAAGGTCCCTCTGGATGGCATTCCTTCCCTCCAGCGTATCCACCAAACCACATAGCTTGGTGTCATCGGCAAACTTGCTGAGGGCGCACTCAATCCCACTGTCCATGTTAGCGACAAAGATGTTGAACAAGCCCAGTCCCAACACCAATCCCTGAGGGATACCACTCATCACTGGCCTCCAGCCAGACATTGAGCCATTGACCACCACTCTTTCTGTGGCCATTCAGCAAGTTCTTTATTCACTGAGTGGTCCACCTATCAAATTGATGTTTCTCCAATTTCGAGACAAGGATGTCATGTCAGACAGTGTCAAATGCTTTGCAATTATTCTATCTGGTTTGGATGGACAGTCTTGTTGACTTTCTTACTTGTCAAGACCCTGACATGAATTGTAAGAACTTGATACATGAAGCTGAGGTGGTCATCACAGTGAGCTGTGTATTATACATCACCAACTGTATTCAAATTTGAGTGAGTGAACATCTTGGAGTTTCAGATTCCTAGCTACATAACATACTTGGGACTCCTGATTCCCAGAACATAATGATCATAAATCTTGCATGCAGAGTATCATGCTAGTGTTTTCAGGGCACAATGTCTGTTTAAATTGTCATGACATAAATTAAATCAACATGGCTATCACAGTAGATACTGTTGGATAATTTGGTTTAATAAATCTTAGGACCCTTCTGTTCAGGGTTTACTAAGTTAACTTTTCATTTAGGCTGAAGTTTCTTTGCCATCAATTAAATTTATTGTTTAATGTTCTCCAGTTTTAATGTGCTATATACATAGCATTTTCTCCAGTACTTTACTTTTAATTCAATACAGCTTCCAAAGCAATTGGTTCATCTTACCTCAGTTTCAAAAACATGCTTACATGACACTTGAGTAATTAAATAATTTTTTTTTTTGTTCTTTGTTTTTAGTATGTTTGGACTTGTATGCTGGAAAAAAAAAATCTCTTGCTTCTTTGTATCTAAGGCCTTCTAAACAAGTACTTATGAAACAGTTGTGTCCTTCAGTTTTAACTGCATCTGTTGGTTGGCTTTACCTTGAAGACTTTTAATTCTCATTGACTTTTCAACATATAAATTAGATGTTTCACCTGAAATTTGATAGAACATAGACGCTTTCAATACCCTTACTCATTATCTGTTAAGTATGTTCATTAATCAACATTTCCTATTTTAAATAAAAATGTATTATTCTGACACTTGTGATTATGGTCTCCTAGCAACTTTCTCAAACTGTCCCTTTTCATTTCAATGGGTCTAAGACCAGAAAAGAATGAAGACAGCCCTAATTCTGTATGTTGTTTAATCCTTTTCTCCATGTGGTATAACTTTAATTTATTAAAGGAATTGATATCTATGATTTCTTTGGACTAATGATAAAGTACAGTATTAAGCTTCCATTCTACATGTCAGTGTAACTTATATCACAGAAAGAAAAATCTTTTCCCACGTATTCACTTGGATCCTGCAGTTAGCTGATTGTTTTTCACACAGAAAGCTCCAGCAAGGCATCTCAAAGAAAAAACTTAATTCAATAGGATTTTTCAATACCTCAGTAAGAATCAACTTTTCTTCATTTTATGTGCCACTCTCCTCAATCCATGAGGCTGCATGAGGTAAATTTTCTTGTCCCCAGTTGTCAAGTGCCTTCTCCAAGTCCTCCTTAAGCTTTTCTCTGAAATTACTTCCTCTTCTTTTTATTTCTGTCCATATGACTATAGCTTTTTTTCTCCCAGACCAGATTTTTATGCCTTGTTGCAGCTCATTCTTACAAAACTGTGTAAACTCTTCTCCTTAGGTGTTTGATCTTAGAATCTCTGGCACCCTGGGGGCCAGCTACACTGCTTTTAGAAGGACAGGAAAATTATAATAGTACAGCAGATCCTAAAAATAACAGTTAATAAAGCATCATATGTGTTCGTATATACATTTATGTATGTGTATACTTCTATATGAAGAAATCCATTTTTTCTTGCTATCAAGGTGCAATTTCTCATTCTTCACCACATTTAAATCTAGGACTGAGCAAATCTCTTTACATTGCTTGGCACTTACTCCTTAGCTCCATCTTCACAGATACACAAGGAAAGCTGGACTAATGACAACATCAGTGTTCATCTTTTGTATGTATACCAATTTAAGTATCTGAGCCTATGCTTTAGATTTGTTAGTCTCCTATATTGTTTACAACATAGTTAAATACAGACACACAGGGTAAATTCCACAGCAATCTGAAGAGGTAGGAGGCCTTGGTTTGGACCCAAGTTTTTGTTTTCAAAATCTGCAAAGAACAAGTACAGGTACCTCAAGTGCACTGTCCTCTAGGAGGTATGCCAAATTCAGCTTTCTTTTGTTGACACACAGTCAATATCCTGGTCGTGTGTGTTTTGGAGCCAGAAATAAGGTTTGAAATAAAGAACTTAGGAGATAGTTATGCTTAAAGTCTAGGCTTGCTCCAGTATCCCTGAACTCAAATGGCCATGTGGAGATGTTTTCTATAGCATTGTTCTTAGCAAATCGTACAGATTTTATCTTGCAAACATGGACAGCAGAAGTTGAGCTTTTTTTGCTTATTCTAGTAGTCAAAGGAAGGAAACCACACAGGGATTTTGTCCTGGAAAGAAGTGAGCTGGAAAAGCAATAAAGAAGTAAAGAGTAATCTGGGGGCACTCACAGATCCTTCTGCAGAACTAGTGATGTCAAAGTCGGAGCTGATAGCTCTCCTACTGATGTAAATTTTCTGTGGAGGATAATAAAAGAAGGCAGCATGCATCCTCTATTTTTATCTATTACGGATTTGTTACACTGTACAATCCTTGAGCATGGTTGCAAAACATGGGAAGTTCCTACCATGAGAAATATAGTTGAAATTACTTAGAAAATAAGTCTTTCTGGTTGTTTCTAACTATACATACCTACATACATAGCTGAGCCCAGGCATTCAAAGTCTTCTTGTTCTTATGGACAATGAATTTGCTAATACTGACAGACACTGTGTCATGTAGACTGGACATAACAGAAAAAAAACAAACCCAACCCTCAGGTCCTGACAGGTTTGTTTTTCAAGTTAGACATAGTCTATCTGTTAAATCTGGTAAAATCCCAAATCTGAAAGTCAACCAAAGTCAGCTGGATCTGTATTTTCTGTTTTCTCAGTCTTTGAACAAAGGTTTCTCTGCTAGGACTTTCACCAATTCTTTCAGCATCAAATTATACTATTTTTGTAGATATAGATACAAGATTGGATCTTGCTCTGTTTTTAGTTCAGTGATTCAAACACTTTTGGAGAAATGTTCTCTCATCATGCGATGTTAAGAATAGTAGCAACGGAGAAAACAAAATTGGGAATAGAAGACTTACAGCAAGATTTAAAGCAGTACAAGCCAACATTTACTTGCTGACTTAATCTGTGCATTTTGGTACTATCAGCTTCTTCTCTAGGGGCTAAATTCAACATCATGTTGAAGTTACCAAATAAATTCATTCTCCCTACTGGAAAATAATATTTCTTTTTGGTTCCTGCTGCTTGCCGGCTACTGTTCTGCTTTCTTTGCTTCTAACTTTCTCCATCCCTTTTCATTTTCACCTGAATACATTCTTTCCTTTGTCTGCTTTCCTTCCTTCAGCTATCAGAACTGAATTTGGTATCTACGTAACTTAATGCAATGCAAATATAGTAGGGTGAATTCTATATGCTATACAGAAGGGAATGAAACAATAATGCATACACTTCCCAAGAGCAGATTTTAGGCCCATCTCTTATTTCTGGCCTACTGGGATAAAACTTTCGATTGAATCAGTAGTTAATTACTGGTTCTTATAAAAGTAAAAATACTAATATTAAAATTAAAAACGAAACAACCATCAGGCAAGCCTGTTAGACGATGAAAATTAGTAATTGGTTACATTTTGTTTAACCTCAAAGGGAGATTTTTCTCTACTGCAAGTTATTCACTTATGCACTTGCTATTGAATCAGCACTGTGGGTAAGTTGATAGCCTGTACAGGAAAGAAAAGAATGGCAAGCTGATTATTTTATGGTTATTTCACAAAACTGATGAGACAGCAAATTATATTTAATTCTAGTAAAATAACTAAGCACAGCCTTTCCCTCCCTCTCCCCCTTGTCCCCCTCCCTGCTTTTAAAACAAAATTTCTACATTCCTTGTGCTGGGATTGGATGATATAATTCTACAATTCAGGAGTCTGCAGAACATCTGCAATGAAATTGGTTTTCTGTGGAAAACTGATGAATCACTTACTGCCAATGACTGAAAGGAAAAGCACTTGTTTATGCCCTTATGTAATAAATTTTTATGAGGTGAAGTTTGCTGTTTATAAAAAAAATATACTTTCGGTTGCTGTAGATGTAAAGTAATAGAATTCAGAATTTAGACCAAAGCATTATTGAAAAGTCAGTCACTAACAGAATATCATCTGCTTACAAAATACCAAAAAGGGGCTTTTACTTCTGTAATAGAATTAAAATTTCCACCTATCTAAGGTCTTTCAAGATAAAAAAAAAAAAAAAAAAAAAATCCGGGAAAATATTAAAAAAAATAACC
>NDXB01000344.1:192066-208305 GCA_002631895.1 Agapornis roseicollis
GGGTGGGGAGGGGGGGGGGGAGGAAAGAAAGAGGGGGAGGGAGTAGAAACTGGGTTTAAACCACGACACTTGGTCTTAATAGATGCCTCACAAGTACCCCTCTGCATGTTGGCAGTCATCCAGACAGTGTCCCAGCCTGAGAGGGATCTTCCCATAAATGTTTTTTTCTCTAATGCCATGTATTTGGTCACCTTACCAGGCTACACGGGGTCTCATTGAGATGGAGTTAATTTTCCCCATAGCAGACCTCATAGTGCTGTGCTTTGTACTGGTAGCTAGAAAGCTAATGGTGACTCTGCAGTGTTTTGGCTATTGCTGAACTATGCCCCCACCGCACCAAGGCGGCCTCTTCAGCATCCTCCCTCACCAGGAGGAATATAGGCAAGATCACGGGCAGAGAAATAGTCATGACAGCTGATCCAAACTAGCCAAAGAGATATTTCATAGCTTTTATTGCTGAGCAGATGTCATATGCTAAGAGAAAGGAGGAGGAAGTTGGATCATTCATTATCAGAGCATTTATTTTTCAGAGCAATAATGACTACACATACTGAAGCCCTGCTTCCTGGGAAATGGCTGAACATACTCTGCTGATGCAAAGTAGGTAATTTTTTTTTCCTCTTCCTTTCCTTCCATGCATAACCTTTGCTTCTGCTTTATTAAATTGCCTCTGTTTTGACCCATAATTTTTTTCCCATTTCATTCTCTTCCCAGCACCCCAGCATGGTGAGGATGGGAGTTACAGAGCAGCTTGGTGGGCACCTGGCATATAGCAGAGGTCAACCTACCACATAGATCCTGTCACAGAACAGGGCTCCCCTGGAATGGTGGAAACATTAAGATTGCAGTAACAATTACAGTGGATGTTTTGATGGTGACAACATGGAAAACCGTCATGGCAGCAAGGTATAATCTACCTGACCAACTCCAAGAGACTTTTCCAGAGAATACATAAGTGGTTGCATTCGAAAGGTATAAAACATGGTTTTGAAACTGACTGCTGGTGTTCTGGTTGTATGCACTGTGACCCACAGTAGCCTATGGTACCATATTTTTATTGTTGGAAGTAGAGTGTCCATCAGCTTTAAGATCTATCATGGCAGTAAGCACATGACCCTATCCTGTGTGTCAAGTCACACCCCAACATTATCTTCTTTCTACAAGCCAGCACAGCTTCCTAGCAAACACACATGAAATGTACCAGTCATCAATTTATTGCTATGACTACTTTGCTCAAAAGGAGAATTATTCAAAAGATACTTTGCTTTGGAACCTAAAATTGAAGAAATTTTTAAAGTGAACTGGAACTATTAAAGTAGCTTGCCACTTTGCATTTGTATCATAAATACTAAAGAGCACCTAATGGCCTTACCACTGAACAACCATAATTAGCCAGCCAAAAAGAAAAAAAAAAACCAAACCCAAACCAAACCAAAAAGTCTCTAAAGAAAAGTTCCTGTTCCAATGTATATTTTATTTGTCAACTTGATTTTCATAAGAATGATACATCTCACATAACAACTGTAGACATATTCTCAAATAAGGAAGTTCACTGGATTGTATTTAAGAAAAATACTTCTCTCACCTTTAACATCTTTTCACCACTTTGCCCAAATCATCCTTGTCTGTCACATCCCACATTCATGTGAAAAAAAAAAACAAAAAAAACAGAAGTATTTCCAGGTAATGCAGAGACCAGGTACTTTCCCTGTTATTTATTTTACAGACTATTGAAACTCCTGCTTTTAAGTCTTTCACAACATTACTTAAACAAGACCTCTCTTAAAACATATACAATAGATGAAGTGCTGATGTTTTGTGGAAGCAAGTAATCAGCATTATCCAATTCCTTTCATCTAAATGCCTCCAAAATCATACTTTGTGACAACTTGGGATTCTCATTCAAATGAAGGTATAAAAACTTTTCTGATATGCCTATTAATACAATAAGTCTTTTTCAGTTATGACTTAATTTCTTGATTTCTGATACAATGAACATGTTCATATAGAAGAAACAACAGAGCACAAATAAAACCCTTAATACAGGACTGTAACTCCTATCCAAGACAGGACAGAAATTCTAGTCCTCTACATTTCTTAAATTCTAGGTATTTATCCTTTTCACTGATTCATATGGCTGCTCAGAGGTACATTCTCACAGTAGCTGAACACTAACCCCCGTTTGCTTAGAGAAAAGGACTGAAGAGATTAACATTCTAAAATAGATTTTATTCTTTCTACTGCAAGAAGCCTCACCATTTAGTCCTTTGTTACAGTGGAATTTTAACCTGAAAATACAGTGCTTATGAGTTAGCATGCAGTTAGCATGTAAACAGTCATTTGATTAGTCTATGAAATATCTAATTTTTAAATATAATCAAAGATCACTTTTCTGCAGTTTATATCACAAGACACAACAAAACAGAGGTATGTAATTTTACAGTGCTATAAGGAAGCTGCTGAGCACTGACTTCAAAATGTTACAAAGCTAACCTGGTAGAAAGTAGTATTTTTAATATACTTGGTCTCATCAATGTGAATTGTGACTACAACTGAGCAAAGTTTCACCACATTGCAGACAAAAGGAACTGCTATTTCCCCAAACTTTTCCTTTCACTTGCATGGAAAATGAAAGAATTATAGCCACACCTCAGAATCTAGGATATTAGGGTAATGCAAACTGTTTATTTATGTCATAAGATAGACCACAAAGTTGGTCAGTTCTATGGGCTACAAACCTAACACACTGATGATGATGATTAGGCCAAAGCTTTGGTATAATAAGATATCGTAAGTTAAGCATCAAAAGTTCAATTCCAGAAGAAAAACAGGGAAGTACAAACGCAATTTAGCATAGCCAGCAAAAAATAGCTGTACAATAGAGGTACAAAACTTCTGGAAGCAGGTTTTGTACTGTTACTGTAACAGGGATAAAAAACAGTATACATTTTACTAGGTTTTCACCTGCATGAAGCTGCAAGAGACAAAACAAACCTCAGCAAATTCATACAGCTTACGTAAACCAAACAGGAGAGAGAGAGCTTACGTAAACCAAACAGGAGAGAGAGAGGTAGAATGAAAGGGGAAAATAGCATTCTTTAAATAGTCAGGAAAAAGAAACAGTTCTCAATAGGAAAGAAGTTAATGCCTACATTAGAACAACATGACACCTAACAGAGTCCAGTATAGAAAAATCCATGCTCTTTTAACACAATACTTTATCTGTAACTTCAGAATGAATGAAGAGTCCACAATAAACAAAGGTCTGCTATGATTATAAACCATAAACACTGGATTTTGGATGTGTACAAGCCTTAATAAGGATAGCTAAAGAGGTAGCAGAAATGCTGATGGATTTTTTAAGCGACATTAGACAACCTCAAAGACAGGGCTCCAAATACATTTCTTTGGGAAGAGCTATTAAATAAGGTGGAAGGACAATTCATACAGAATCACATCAGGACCAGCAAGTAACTCCAGAAAATTCTCCAACAGACCTGCCAGTTTTGATACTTCTAATAAAGGCAGCTTTGTACATGCTGGTTCGAATTGCAACTGTGAATAATAAATCTGGCAGGCTACTGATACACACATTTGATGGCAAATAATACACTGTGGCACAGATCTGGAAGCAGTTGCTCTGAAGTCTCAACTCACAGAACAGCAGCAGCATTAATGAAGTTTTTGGCTGCCCAAAGATACTTACAAACCTGCTAACTATATTTAATTGCATCAGATGAAAGCACTGTGTGTCACTCTAAAGATCAAAACCTAGAATTTAAGATCTTCAAATAAATAGGCTTGTGGGTTGTTTTAATCAGACACTGAAGAATGTAATAAACCATTTCATAAAAGTAGATCAAAGACTGGATCAGTTGTTACCATACTATTTTTGGGACTGACTAGTGATGACAGCCAATCAAGAACACAGCTAGTATAATGCTATTTACTCAAAAACTCAAAAACTTACACAGTTAAAGAACCGAAAAAGGATGCAGTATATTTTTGTGTTAGTGACACATTTCTGGGCAAGACTTCCTATTAAAAAAAGGATTGCATTTTTTAAGAGAATAACTCATACAGAAACAGATCAAAGAATAAATGGAGAGTGTTAAAACAGGGGATAATAACAACATTGCAAAGCTGACAGACAAAGCAAATAGTAACAGTGAAACCAGAAATATCTATTTTTTTCCATTTTTTTTTTTTTCCACATGTCCACATGCACATAACCGCATTGATACTTTTCTGGTGTGGCAGTGTGCCATTACTGAGGACTGGCACCCACCCTGACCACACACATAAAAAAAACAGAAGAGTGGCAAGTTCCAAAGACGGCATACTGTCAGTTACCTCCAGTGTCCCTGAGTCAGAAGACTGTGGGTTACCTTGGACATATGCCACGTTCCAATGAATGATGGACTGTGTGCCTCAGCTTTATAGCGAAGAAGAGGAAAGTGGTCATATATACATCACTGAAGATCATGGCTGAGCCAGAAAAGTAGTTCATGGAGGTCTAGAAGGTGCACTGTATTAGTACAGGAAGTGGTATAACACCTGCAGCCACATGCTCACTATGGAGTATCTGTATGTCTACCAGAGGGATCACTTAGAGCTTATGGTCTATTGATAAGAAAGCAATTCTGTGTACATCCTGTTATGTGGGTTTAATATGATGAAAACTCTTAAGAAACTGTCAAGATAACAATCCATCTTACACTTTTCCTTTTTTTCAGTGGAACCTCATACTGGAATTAAAATTTAAAACATTTGAATTTAAAATTATTCTTTAGGCATGACAAAATGACTTGCCCACCAAATTCATCTACTAGCTAAGTTGTTAATGGCAGAAGCCTTTACAACGAGCTTGAGAAAAATCCATAAAATTGGTAAAAGCTTACTGGGCATCTTCTGTATCTTTGAAGGAAGTATACAGCATGAAGTGAGAAAGTTGCAGGCTAACAGACTCCAGATCTAAGGAAGAATGACTTAGCAACGTAAGGGTACCAAAGTGGGATCAAGTAGTCTGAGAGAGGAGAAGAACTGGAAAATTACTTTTTGTTCCTTCAAAGAGGCAAGTTGGAACTTTCACTCAGTAAACTGCTATAAAACCAAATCAACATCATATCAGGCTTGCAATTCTGTCATTTCAACCTTGTATTTCAATGGCTGAAGACTCTGTACCTCTGAGCCACACTTAGGGCATGTAAAATACATATCCAATAAATAGTTGCTTTTAATACAGTAGTAACAAAAAACATGTGAACATCCTATGGTATGAGGCATGGTAGGCCATTCCCCACATAATGAACATTCTTTGCAGTGAGCTGTTAATGTGTTTTTACTATTGGCGAGACCTGTAATATGCGAGCAGCAAGAAGAAATTTTAAGTTTCAGTTTCTGTACATTAATAAGTGGCAGCAGATAGATCAGAAATTCAGCAAAGCCATGCCATAATAGCTCCCTGTTCATGTATTCAAATCCTAGTTGACGAACACTTTGTGGCTTGCAAAAAACTGACCTAATTCCTAGAATGCGTTCTGTTAATGTTGCAAAAGTTCCTTTCTGAAGAAAAATCAGAAAATTTAGAAGTCCACAAAGTTTAAGAAGGCCAGCTCCAAAGTTAATACAACTCTTAATTTTGCAGAAAGATTGCATTTGACGATTGCTAAATACATCATAACATCTTTCTTCCAACCATCTTCCACCAACAGTTAAAATAAGATACCATAACTTCTGGTGTTTGCTCAGAGGCTGGTATTTCTCTGTCTGAGATAAGTTATTCTTGTATTGGATATTCAGAATAGCCTGTCCCACAGTTGCATTCTTAGAGTATATAGTGAACCTCCACAATACAAGCCATAAAAATGCTTTTACTTCTGGTTCAAACTGAGCCAACACCCCTGGTTTAAATCCATGAAAACAGCTGGTAAACTGTGACCATACTAGTTGTTCCAGGGCTTTGTTTAGTTCAAGAGCATCAAGTTGACTTATTCTGAGCACAGGATTCACACTCTTTTCATTTCCAATGACGGATGCCATTTCTTCCCAAAAAAGCTTTCTAGGAATAAGCACAAATAGATTTTAGTGTAAACAGAGCATTTCTTATTTTTATTCTTATTAAAAAAATAACAAGCTTGGTTTTATGTATGCCTACATACCCATATATCTATACCAGCAGTAAACAATAAGTAACAAAAAAGGTTGCTCAGGATGTACATTACCATGCTATTAATAAGCTACGGGTCCTTTCAGGAACCTTTACATTAACAGTAAAAAATTTCACCTCAAAGGAAGATATATTGGACTGTTTCTCACAAACAGTAACATTTATATTTGTTTATAGAGAAGTGTTTAACACCTTACAGATATTTAGAAAAACTCCACAGATTTAATATTACACTGAATAAATTATAAACTCCAGTATTTTGCAGGGCATATCTGAAATATTGAATTGGACCTTAAAATAGAAGGCCAGAAACAAGAATTACAAAAGTATATGGGTTTTTTTATGGAGAAATAGGGAAAGCGATTTTACTAACCAAATTCTGTAAGAGAACAGTGGGTGGATAGAAAATATTGCTATATGAATACTTCACTAGCTGCAGCTGAAAGTAAAAATCTTTGAAATACTAACAAATTTTAGGACTGCATGCAGAAAAAATATGGATAAAATAAGATAGGAATGCTAAAACTTGCTAAAGGCAGTGATTAGTTTAGAGAAGAATCATCATATGAGATTAAAAAAATATTCAGCATTCAGACATAAATTATCATACAGTACATCACTAAAGCCTGCATATATTTTCTAGTCTTTTGACAGGTGTGGGATTGTGCTACTTCTTGTATAACAAATTTCCTGGCAAGATGATTAATGTATACTAGCAACTCCAACAACTATGTGCGCTCTTCTTATTCAAGCATTAGAGAGAAAAATACATTTTTTTTTTTTAAATTGCTTGGTTTAAGTGTTATTGTATTTGGAATTTTGTGACTAAGAAAATAAATGCAATAAATTACAAAAACAAAATATGGCTAATGCCTCGGTAATGCAAAATTGTGGGGTAACTGATTTTTAGTTCCTTTTGTGCACATAAAAAAAACAAACCCAAAGTGATTTACAAGTGGTACATTTCAGCTACTACATCTTGCACTTTCTAAACCAGATTCTTTGCATAACAGACAAGCAAGGGTCAGCAGTCTCCTAAACAAAGCACTGAAGAAGGTACTTCAAATCCCTATTTATAAGAGCAAAACTTGCTATAAAACAAACCTGCTTTGAATGAAAGCTGCTGTATAAGACCTTATATGGGAATGGTTGCTAATGATGCTAAGAATACCAAAAAAAAAAAAAAAAAAACCTTCAAAGAAGTAACCGTTAGCGGAAACAGGGCACCAAAAGTTTTAAAACCCAGTATACAAGACGAGGAGCTACTGGAGAGGATCCAGCAGAGGGCCACAAGGTTTATCAGGGCTCTTAGAACATCTCTTTTACAAGGAGATTGCAGGAGATGGACCTGTGTAGTCTAGAGGAGACAGACAGGGGATCTCATTAATGCATATAAGTATCTCAATGGCAAGTGCCAGGAGGATGGTGCCAGACTCATCAGTGGTGCCCAGTTATAGGACAATGGCCACAAACTAAAACACAAGAAGTTTCACCTGAACATAAGGAAGAACTTCTTTACATTGAGGGTGGCAGGGCACTGGACCATGCTGTCCAGTGAGGTTGTGGAGTCTCTCGCTCTGGATACATTCAAAGCCTTCCTGGATGTGTTCCTCTGTAAGCCATTTTAGGTGGCCCTGCTTGGCAGAGGGGACTGGACTAGATAACCCCCAGAGGTCCCTACCAAATCTAATGATTCTGTGATCATTTGTAGTATTCCTACTGTTTTCCATACCTCGTCATGTCTATAAGGAAAAAATATCATGCAAAGCTAACAGGAAACATGATTTTGTTTTTAATGTATGCTGTACAATAGTAGTTTCCAGTTAACTAAGACTAGCTGCATGGGTAGGGCATACAGTAACTCCACTCAATTTCTTTAAACTCCTCCTTCCTCAGTAGAAAGGAAAATACAGCTGAAGGTAGTTTAAGGCCACCTCCTCTGGACAAACAGCTAACGGGGTTCACTGCACCAACCTATGCTGGTCTGACAAGCCAGTATACAAGGGTATACAAAGGCAGTATGCCCAACTGCCCGCTTCTGTCTTTTCTGTAGTAAGGACTGACGTGCATGAAGCATGTCTGCTAAGCATTATCCAGTATCATCTCAATAACTTACATCTTCCACTTAGTTCAATTCAATCCCTACTGGATCCTGCTGTATTGCTTCAAAGCCTCCAGATCCAGTGACCATTCACCCTCCTACCCCTCATCTTCTCATCTCACTACCATTTAGGAACCACAGCCTCTGATAACCATCTACTTGGTAAACTGTCACCCATAATCCCTTTTTGGGATTATGTCTTTTTCACTTCTGGTAACACCTCAGTCCCTTCAACTCATTTCACTCCATTCTACAAATTTCCATTACCCTCCTAGTACTTTTCCATACAATTACCAATACACAACATCACCTTTCAAAAACCTAAATTTAGCTGAATGGGACACCTTATCAAGCAGCTTCCTTGATCCAAGATGATTTTCTAACATCAGTTCAACCATCTTTTTTAGCTGACTTCCATTATCCCAGGTGCTATAAAAAACTGCCATTGTACATTTCTCACAAACAAGGCAGGCAAAATCTGTGCAGAACTTTCTGAAGTTCAAGGAAAATGTATCAAATACACAAGATTATGATGAATCATGAAATACACAAGAAAACCCATATGCCACTATAGGCTGGGAGCCAACTGACTATGTAACTGCTTTGAAAAAAAGGACCTGGGCATTTTGGTAGGCAGCAAGCTGAACACAAGGCACCAGTGCATCCTTGCAGTAATAATGCCTACTGGAGTGCGTTAGCATGCATACAGCTAGCAGACTGAAGGATGTGCTTATTCCGTCTACTTGGCATTGGTGAGTCTATAGTGGGGACACCAACAAACTGAAAGAATCCAGCCACTAAAATCATTAGGGAGCCCCAACACCTGACATATGAGATTTTGAAGGAACTCAGATTGTTCAACTTAAAGGCAGCTAAGAAGTGATCTAATAGTAATATTCCAGAATCTACAGGCTGCAGAGAAGATTAAGTCAAAGCTTTCTGTGAGATGCAGTGAAAGAAGAGGCAACTGCTTCTAAGTTGTTGCATGAAGAATTTTAACTGGACATAAGGACACAGAAACAGTTTGTTCAGAGGGACTGTGAAATCTCCATGCTTGGAGATTCTTAAAGCTTGATCACATTATGCCCTTTTCTTAGCACTGAATTTATCCTGAATTTTTACAGAAGGATGGAGGGACTAGATGCATTAAACGTCTTCCCCAGAACTTGGAGCTTGACCTTCCCCAAAATTTGTATAAGCCTCATTGTAGAATCTATTTCAATTATGACAATACATACTTTTTTTTTATGTCCATGATCCTTTATAAAATTATCTGAAAGAAATAACTTCAGTGAACCTGAAGAACCAGAGTGGGTTGGGACTTCGTATACATAAAATGGGAACCACTTCTGAACCAAATTCAACCACTGTTCATTAACCTTCAGATTTTGCAAAAGCCAATTCTCCTTTTTAAAAAATAAGAATCAACACCATATATACTGCTTAACTGTGACATATTTAATGCCTCTTCTGAATTACCAACTAGCTGACTGATTCAACTTTGAAGCCACTTTTATACAAGCTACATGGAAAAGGAAGAATATCAGAAAAAACCTATTAATACAGATGTACTAACTTAAATTATGCTTATCATATTCCAATGTAAGCAAAGCTTACCAATTAGGTAAGCATTCTCAATTTAAGAAGTAAAACTAGGCAGTGTTCTAAAGTTCTTTGTTGCTGAGAACATTGGAAGTTTGCCATATATCATGGCTGTTAACTGGACCTTGCAAGTTGCTTAAAGATTGTATCTATATACCTTTGATTTTAATGTGTAAGTGCATTGCAGCATGCTAAATGCTATGTACAGGAATAAGTGTGCTGCTATACACCATGCTTACTTCTGAACCAATTTAAGGTTTTACTTCAGTTACAGGGCAGGTACTTACTTCCCATAGACAGACATCAATAAGTAAAATTTGAAATCAGTATTTTCCTATAGAAAATGTCTGCAAATGTCCTAATGATGTGGATAAACAGCAACTGCTTCTTTGAGAGAAAAGGTCTAAATTCTAATCTGTATTTTGCTATAGTTTGGAATTGTCATTAAACTCTTTATCTCTATGGTGTCCATTTTTTCACATGATAGTAAGAATAAGCAAATGATAATGCAGTTTTCTGTTCTAAAATTACTTCATACAAAATCCTTTCAGAAATTTGTTAGATTTTTCAGACTTTACTGTCTTTACAAACAGTTGTCCCAGAATAGAAGTAAATGAGAACTATTCTGATTTAAAACTAGAGTATAAACAGCCTGTAAATGTCAAAACATTTAGCCTGTGCGTTTATTTTTGCATTCCGTATTCTAGTGAGCTACACAGATTATAAGGAGAACGTTGGTTTTCCTCCATTTTCTGCATTAAATTTTGTTTGTCTTTCCTTACTCTCTTATTTGGTCTACTTTACATTTTTTAAACTTACGAGCTCAGAACTGTAGAGCCAGTCATAAAAGAGGCAAAAATGAATGATCAGTTAAGGATGCTATCAGGCTTAGGTAATATGATCAGAATTGAACAGTCAAAAATCAGGTGAATATGCATAAAACCCCTCTGTGTGATTAACTTCTTACACCAATATCAATATGCTTTGATCCCATTGGAAAAAAAGAAAATAAAATTGCCTCCCAGAATAAAACCACACAAAATGCTTCTTTAAATAACCTATACTTTGGTGGGTTGTTTTGTTTTGTTTTTTACTAAAAAAATGAACAATCCCACTTGTACAGTACACTCTGCAGCAAAAAAAAATTATTGTATATCACCAGGGAAAGAGAAATTTCTTCTGTATATGTTAGTGCTGTTATTGAGCATTGTACAAATTATGAATGAATATATTTTATTTGGAAACATGTTATTGACAGAAATCTATCAATAGTAATGTGAGTATTGTCAACAAACTGTCAATATTAATGTAATTATAATTAAGGGGATAACATGGATTTCAGCTATAATACCAAGTAACATCTCCTGCATTGGTGCTATCAATATAAGCATTATTATTGACCTGTTCTGAGACTATCAGTATGAAGTGTATTACCATCAGACATATTTGTCAATTCTTTCTGCCCACAAAAAATCTACATTTAAATTTACAGGTCTGTAAACTTTGCCTGCAGAAATATACAAATCCAAGTAACCTCTAGGGTGGCATTTCTTCCATAGAGCTATTACTGAGTAATCAAGGGGTTTCTACTGTCTCAGTGCTACCACAGTTGCTAGAAAAGTAGGGAATGCATTCTCATTAGAAGACAGACAGATATATGCAGAAGCTTCAAAATATTTTTAAGCATCATTTGTCAAAACACTTTTGGGGAAACCAAATAAAAACTTATTTTAAGTAAAAAATGAGCTTTTTTCCTTTCTGATCTAACTTAAAATTGAATTAAGGATGCAAGAAGTAGCATGCTCATTCACTTCAATGAGTTCATGACTTAACTCTTAAGATAATCTCTTCCATGGAACCAAAACATGTAGTTTGAGCACTGTACTTCTGGAGAGATGAAACAGACCACAAGAGACTACCTAACTCTAACTAAGCATGAATGCACACTCAAGAATACCTTGACAGATATTTAACTACCAAGAAAGCCAATTCCATACTTTCTACAGACAAAACACTGGGACAGGCTATCACCCTAATAATTGTAAAGAGTTTTTTTCTCATATCCAGTCTAAAGCATCCTTATTAGAAATAAAGAAGGGTTTCATTCCACAGGAAAAAAGAATAACAATGGAGAAGAATTTCCAGTTTTTCTGCATTTTCTTGAGAGGAAAGAGCAGTGAGGCAACTGAGGGGGCCAGCTTCATATTGATTCACCAAACTAGACAACATCCTCTTCCCTACAATATGCCTGGTATGATCCTCCAGCAAAAAAAGAAACAAACAAGAAAGCCTGAACCAACAATAAACACCCACAACCAAAAAGCAACCAAACCGACCTCACACTTCACTTTTTCCAGCAGCATAGATAGTATTTACCTTGAGGTGTACTCTATCCTCAGATCTTTTTCTGTCTCAATTATTACTTCCTGTTTTGTATTCATGCATTTGAGATTTTCCTCTTAAACTCAGTGCTCTGTATTTGCCTGGACTGCTTTAATCTTATTGATTTCAGAGCTTCTCTCCAAATTCATCAAAAGTATTCTGGATTCAGATCTTCTGTTCAAAACAAAGAATAAAAAACAAATCAAAATTTCACCCCCTCTCCAGCTTAGTATCATCAGTAACATTTGTTAAGTGTGTGTTCTCTTCAATCATCCAACTCATTAATGCCTTTTCATCTTGATAGGGTACTATAGATAATTACTCTGTAACAGCAATTTTTCGACTTGATGCTGATAGTATCAGCATTTAATAGAGACAGTATGGATATTACATTTCCCTAGCTTGCTTATGGAGGGTAAAATCCTTACTAAAATCAAGCTGTATTGCAACTAAAGTTTTACTTACTAAGCTGTCATCCTTTCTAAGAGAAGAAACAGACTGAGGTTTCTTATGAACAGGTGACATCAAACTATACTGGCTGTCTTACAATCTCTCTTCTGCACATTTTTAGATACAAATTAATTGCTAAACTATTTACTCCTGAATCTTTATTTGGAATTGAATCTGACATCTTCAAGAATTCTCTTAACACAAGAATAGAAAGGCAGTAATGCGCACACACACAAACCCATTTTGCTGTCTATTTTCACCCTCTGGGACATTAAATAAATAAATAAAACCAGCAGCGCCTAATTCCTCAACCATTCTAGGATTAATTTTATTAGAATTTGCCATTTGAGGACATTTATATTAAGCTTCCTTAGGCTATTCTTTCTGTGCTATTGTTCCACTCTTATTTCCTGCCTGAGATTCGTTTTATGAAAGTAGCAGGTCACAATATATCTCTTTTATAAAGTATGAAGTAAAGAATCAGCCTTTGAAAATCTGTTACTTGTTTTCCTTATTTAGTAATAGATCTAGGTAACAGATCTCTTCCTTTGTGCCTCCTCTTAGATTTTTGGACTCTTCCATCAATTCTTTTTTGTGCTTTGTAAATTTAAACTTACTTTATTCTTCAGAGTCACTGATTTTACTCTTATGTTCCTGTGCTATTCATTTACATTCATTGCTAATCATGTTGCATTATTTTTGCCTGGACAACTCTTGATTTTCAGGCCACTAAAGAAAAGTCCCAGTATTCATACCTATGGCCTAGGCAGGGGGAAGCAGTATGTGGTGGGTATACTAGGAATCACACCCTCTCTGGAGAGGGTATCACTCACACACAGGTCCTCCTTTCTCTGAGAGTTGCAATGCTTTTGGTATTGTGCATTCAATGTTGCCATGCCAGGTGCGTGAGAGAAAGAAAGCAAACCATACCCTCAAGGCTACTAATTCCTCTTTTTATGTTCATAAAGTTAGGGTATCTTTTCACCCATCACAAGTACACTAAGGAGTGGCTGGGGTTTAGTTTTTTTGTTTGTTTGTTTGGATTTTTTGGTTTTGAGAGGTGAGGTTTTTTTCAAGTTGGTTTTGCATTTTGTTTTGGAGGGTGTTTTTGTGAAAGTCTGTTCCATTTAACTGTGATTTTCAGTTCCTCTCAATAGCAGAGAATATTTTAGATGTCAACTTGAAAACAATAAACTTTAAAGATAAGAAATCACGTTATACGTATCTAGTTAATTTTAAAATTCTCCTTTACATAAACTGTTATAATAGACCACAAAAAATGGAAACCAGCTGCTCAAAGCCTCATGTCTTAACATTAATTCTCGTTTCTTGCTTGTTCATCAAGTTTAGAGAGAAAGATCCTGAGATCAAAGTCTAATTGGGAGCCCCAACTGTGTTGTCCTTAATCACTGTAAAATTAACTTATCACTATATCATTACCTCAAATAACCTTATAAAAGATGATTTTGTATTACTGTCTGGATTTCTATATACTTCAGCTAAATACCTATCATTTCGTAAAGAACATAAACTGATTCCAAGAACATAAACTGATTCCATTTGGAATAACTACCAATTTTAAAACCAGCAATACACTGCAATCACATAAAATATTATTTATTCCTTATATTCCTGGGAGGTAGGACTATTTCTCAAAACAAAGGAAAACAGTGAATGACTGTGTAACAAATCAATCCCATAGATTAATATTTTCACTACAGAGGCTAAGTAAGCAAAAATTCCAGAGTCCTAAATGCTATAATTACATTTATTGTCCAAAGACCAAGTACAAAACAAAGACACGTTCAAATCACCAACTGCATTTCCAACTCTAACTCATTAAGCTTAGATTTTATAAAATGGTATATAAGAGGTTAGCTACTGCTGAATGCCTGGAGAGAGCAAGAAAAAGTAAGGATAGCTCATTGATCTATCTTTCATAAACTACCTGCCAGAGTCAAAATATTAGGGCTTCAAGTTACAAAAATCAAAACCAGCTTAGAAGAGCCAGAATTGATACAACAGTAATAAAGAGCAGTAGGAAAGTGCTGCACTGTTAGAAGCTGTATATCAGTTATTCCTGTCAGTATTTGATGGAAAATGAAAATCATGCGTCAGTGTAATACATTCTCTCGATGAATGCTAGCTAGCAATCAAGACTATTACTGGCCACCGGTGAAGATATGCTGAATGCTAAGAGCAACCACTGACTTCAGAAAAATTTGTGATCAGTCAGCACTCTTAAAAAGCAGATTATCAAATGCAAACAACTAGATCTGACAGACTCATTACTGCATAACTAATATTTAAAGTGCTACATTTTAAAATTTTGTGATGATAAATTTAAGGCAACAAAAGCTCAAAATACATCTGCATTCCTTGTAGCATAAAAGCCAGATAATGTCATCCTACCAACCTTTTAAGTATGGCCCAAATTTTCATTTATCAGAACAGATAGGAAGAATAGCATGTAACATGTAACAATTCCTACGTTGAACCACTATTATTCTTCACCCCATATCCCATTCCTCTTTTTCCTCTCATTTCCTTTTTGTCACTCTTCTCTTTAGTATATCAAATTGCAAATTCAGTGATAGAAATGTCAATTCTGCTTGTAAATTCCCATTCTCTGCTGTACTAAATGAAATATAACTGTTGTTCATTTTAATTAAATCAATGATAAAAGAACCCCAAACCTTAAAAAAAAAAAACAAAACCAAAACAAAAATAAAACTGCTTTGTAACTTAAGACTTTCCAAAAGCCATGGTTCAAAAAAATCCCTTGAACACTAAGACGAAGAGTTAAGGATCCAACATCTATAAGATCCAATGTCAACTCTTCTTCTTTAGAGCTAAGTACCTTGAAAAGTGCCTTACATTTACTGTTGCCAAATCAAAACCATGCAGGATTCTGCTGTTTAACAGTTGCAATTGTGATGGTTAGCTAGGAAGGAACAGCCCCTTGGAAGGAAGGGAAAATATTTCTGACTAAACCAGTACCAGGATGTGTAAGAGCATAGGAAAGATAAGGATCTTTGCTACAAATGTAGGTCTGAACTGTTGATGATCACATAAGCAGATGACAGGGAGACCCCTGCATTTGAGAGATTTTGGTTATGAGTAGGATATGAAATTCTGATACACAGATGGATAAAAAAGTTATATTGCATTACATGTGTAAAATTGAAAAGGATGTAAAGCTTAGTAAATGTGCCATCCTGTGTGTAAAGCAGGTAAAACATCACATGGTGGCATAGGTATGCACCTCAGTTTCACAATGGCTCAGACAGGACATGAAAGCATGGTTGTGGGCCCTGTGGACAATTAAAGCCTTAGCTCTTCAATTGCTGGTTACTGTTACCTGAAAAGTTGGCCTTATACCTCATGACATACATAATATCTGCTTTTCACTGTAGTAAGAGCACTCTGTCTTTCATAGCCTTATTTATCAAGCACTGTGTCAACTGCTATTTTATGCATCTTTTCCATGCTCCTACCTTTCTTCCATTCAACACTACCAAAAGGGAAGTGGGGG
>NDXB01000345.1:1418-14027 GCA_002631895.1 Agapornis roseicollis
TGAACATCAGACTTCTTCACTGTGAGAGTGCCAGAGCACTGGAACAGGTTGCCCAGGGGGGTTGTGGAGTCTCCTGCATTGGAGATATTCAAGGCCCGCCTGAACCAGTTCCTATGTGATGTACTCTAGGTTACCCTGCTCTCACAGTGGAGTTGGACTGGATGAGCTTTGGAGGTCCCTTCCAACCCTTAGGATTCTGTGATTCTGTGACAGCTCTTTTGTGCCACATTCTGGATTGGTTGCTTACGAAGCAGCTGCATCAGTGGGAAGCTGAGAGAAGAGGGGGTGATTTTAGAGGTTTTATTATTTTCTTCAAATCTGTTCTCAGTTGGGTTCATAAGACAGTACTATCTCCCCCTGCTAAATCTCTCTTGATCAACATATACACATACTCAGTCCTCTCTTGATTCCCCTCTCTCCACTCATATACGTGTAAAAGCAGATACACAAACAGTGCTTCAAATACACATTGTTTTCTGTCTCCATATGTATGTTTCTGTATCTTGTCACCCAAATGTTCCTGGTGATGGCTGTGTGTGAACATATATGTACAACACATATATGAATACTTACACACAAAGCAACACAACTGCTCTACAGTGCCATGCTTCTTACCCTTGTTTCAAGCATGAACAAGATGATTTCTAGCCTTTTTTTATCAGCAAGCCTTGGCACAGTACAGAAACGGACATTGTATCTCAAACTTCTTTTCCTGCATGACTTGACCGAGTTGATGGCTGTTCAATGATGCAGTTTGGTTACTCCTGTGCATCTATGCTGTTCCTCAAAGACAACACTTACAAAACACCAGACTTCAAATGAAACTTGTACTATTCCAGAGTAGCCACACGGGTTAGTTCTGAAGATATCAATACCAATGGACTCTCAGAAAAAAACCCTTAAGGTAATGTTTTACTCGAGTAAGGCTGATATTGAACTCAGGACAAGTTTACTTCTTCCTATTGTTTTATAAAAGAAATTAAACCACCTGAAGAGTTGGGCATCATCTAACAACTATTGCAAGATGCATATACATAAATAGCTGCAGTTAAAACCGCTGAAGCTTTCTTATGCCATCAAGAACTCCAAAGACCCCCAAATGATAAAGCCATACATTGTATTTTAAGGAGCGAGGTTTTGGGGATCTCCCATTTTAAATTCCAACTAAACTAAGCTTACCTCTATCTCTGCTCCCCCAAAACTGAAAACCTGCATGCAGTCATTGTGTAGAAACAGTTCCACAATGGGCTACAAAGCCAGGCCAGAGAAATTCCCTCAGCTAATCAGTATACAAAGTGCTGCTGTGGTTCTGATCTCAGTCAAAGCAACACACACTTCCCTCAACACAAAAGCCTATGAGATCAAACCCAGAAATTCAATAGAAACCCCACTCCACTCCTGCATAGCTGCACTTCTGAGATGAAGAGACATTGATACCGAAGTGCTTGGTGATTGCAACCCCACTGAGCAACAAATGCGCTTGTGTCCTGGGAGCAGTCCCTAAGGATAATAAGAAAAATCCAATATGCAGGATGCTAGGAAGATCAGGTCGGAAACAAGAAGTTGGGTTGTAATGGCTCAGTGCTCAGATGCTTCCTTTCTGTAGGCTTTATCTCCACAGTGAAAAACATGACCTCTTCCTTTGTCTTCATCCCAAGGACACATAGCCAGGAACTTGGAGATGAATGACTGTAAGGACCCATCTCTCAGGAGGAGAGCCTGAAAGAGGAAAGTAGTTTCTTCTGTATTGTCCCAGATGTGGTGAGATATGAAGAAAGCTCCTTTCTCAACTTATCTGAAAGAACAGAAGCGAACAAATCTCCAGATGAAACAAGCAAAAAAGAGCTTTTTTCTTGTAAAGTTGTCAGTGGTAGAAATAGCTGAGTTCAAGTCTGGAAGTTCTGTCACTGAATTAAATGGGAATAGTGGGGTCGGATGGTCATCAGAGTACTAGTAATGATATGATTTTGGACAAGCTTTTTAGCTTTCAAATGGATCAAATTGTGTTGTCTCTTTACGTGATAGGTATTCTGAGCACTACACAGAGTGGCCTTAACCCCCCAAATCCCTCTCCCAGACTGTCAGGGGTGTTGGCCTCTAACCTACTCACTTATATGCCAATACCCTCCCATTCCTCCACAATCCATAGCTGTGTCCAGTGATAATCCTGCAGCTGCTGGACATTGTGGTGAGTGATTGTCAGAATGCTAGGGATGTATATTGTGGTACTAAGGGGTACAGAAACGTGTCATTCAGACATGAGATAATCCAGCTGTGTGACTAAGCTCTGTAGGAAACCAACCTTTATGACTTCTGCTCAGAGAAGTTCTTGTCAAACTGCTTTAAGAATGGGAGCTCAATGTGTCGGGATAGTGATTTACCATGGGGAATTTGGAAAAGTACTTGGAATTGTGGTATAAAAAGAAATCTTTTCCTTCTTTGGCTCTATTTTTCTTCCTTTTCCTTGGTATTTGATATCCCCTCATTTTTGTATTAATAGTTCAGGAGCACAAATGAATCCCATCTCCTGTTTTTCCATGCCATATGGCCCTGCATATCTGTGCTCAGGTGTGTCCTTTGGAGGATGGTCTGAAGCTCTGTTGTTCATTCCAAGAAGCATGGTTGGTGTCTTTCTACTCCACCAACCTCCTTGCCAGCTGTGCTCTGTCACTTATTGATATCCCACCTGATGATAAACCTAAATCTTTTGTTTTCTACCCACTCTGACACCTCCACTCTCATGTCATAGGAGCACACTTCACTTCCTTAGGTGCACTTCTAACCTGCATACTGGGGCCTCCTGCACCTATCCAGACACCTACACCCACACTTGCACACTGCTGCAGTGGCAATGAGATGGGGGTTAAAGCCAGTAATTGCACACAAACAAGTGATTATGGGGACAATTGCAAATCACCCCCCACCCTTACACTAATTCTTCATTCCCTGCGTGGAGTAATGCCCTTTTGTCTCCCTTCGTAAGTTTTTAATATGCTAGGGGACATCCAATGAACATGGTAGCACCAGGGTGAGTTTGTTACTGAGGTTATCCGAGTTTTGATTTAGATGAAAAGCAGGCAAGGAAGGAAAAAAGGTCTGCTATTACTTTGCATTACAAAAGATGGGTTTGGGAAGCAGAAACAGCTGAAGGCAGCAGGCTGAAGGGTGGGCTGCGACCTTATGTAGGGAATATGTGCTCATGAGACTCTGCTTATAGTCCTGCTTTGGGATGTGGAGCTGTTGGAGTGAGTCTGGAGGAGGCCATGGAGCTGCTGCAAGGGCTGGAGCAGCTCTGCTCTGGAGCCAGGCTGAGAGAGCTGGGCTGGGGCAGCCTGGGGGAGAGAAGGCTCCTGAAGGGGAGACCTGAGAGCAGCTCCAGTGCCTAAAGGGGCTGCAGGGAAGCAGGAGAGGGGCTTGGAGCGAGCTGCTCTAGTGGAAGGTGTCCCTGCCCGTGGCAGGGGGTTGGAACTGGATGAGCTCTAAGGTCCCTTCCAATCCAAATCAGCCTGTGGCTCTATGATTCTATGACAGACTGCAGATGTCCTGATGAGTCATCCTCTTAGACTTCTCTCTTAGGCTTGCTGACTGTCATGTGCTTATTCACACCTTCAGGTTGAGGTAAGATGGAGGAAAGATTTTATCTTTTCTTGAGAAGAGCTGTGATTTAATGTAGCTTCCCCAAGGCGTTTCTAGGTGTTGTCTTGAAGCTGGTCTGTATGCCCAGGTTTTATCCATTCATGGTTTTGACCTGAGGGAGCTACTGCAGTAATTTTGTCTTAGGATAGAATAGTCACAGGATAGTTTGGGTTGGAAAGGACCTTAAGATCATCCAGTTCCAACCCCCCTGCCATAACCAGGGACACCTCACACTAAACCATGGCACCCAAGGCTTTATCCAGCCTGGCCTTGAACCCTGCCAGGGATGGAGCACTCACAACAGTGACTGCTTTCTACCTGCAGCCCTTTTTTGCTGCCAAGACACTAATGGTAATCCTAATCCAAGTGGCTTGTCTGAAGTCATCACTAGAAGGCAACCCTGTGCTCTGTTTCACCACGGCAACCTCTGTTTGCCTGTGCCACCATCTCTTCGAAGGTCTTCTGAATCCCTCTACACTGCATTGACATTTGCCTGATGAAATGTTATAGAAGAATCCAAATCCCTTCTGCTTCTTCAGCTGGGGCACAGAGTTTATAGTCCAGTCCTTTCTTGAGAGGATACCAGGTACTGCTTTGAGTGCCCACACTCATCCTACCCCCTGCTGAAACACAGCTCTCCTTCCCAAAGCAAACATTCATGACTTCTTTCCCAGAAAGATTGTCTGTGCTTGCTTCCTCATGAACTGTGGGGACTTGTACCCTCACATATCTGGGATGTGTTCGTTAAACCCCATTGTTTCCTTTGCTTTACAGTGCAGAGAGTCTGCACACTAAAGGAACAGCCTGACCTCTGTCAAGCTGCTCACATTTAACAGATTTCTGAGCAGCTCCATGATACGTAGAGAAACCAAAAGAAATAAACACTTTGTAGGTGGAGAGTGGGACGTTTGAGAGACCCACCAGAATCAAACCTCTTGGGAAATGCAGGGGAGAGGAAGACACACATGGTAAGCAGTACTTTGCCTGCACCTGCAAACCATGGATGCCAGCTGAAAATGGAAGGCAGTCCGGAGGTGGCTTTACTTCTGTCAATTGCTGGATGTGAATCACTTGATACTTTCAGTGATTCTCAGTTAGCTCAGGCAGAAGAGGCTAACTACAGAACACAGAGTGACATCCGGAGAGCACTTCACTCGGCAAAAATGGAACTTAGGGAAAGATGAAGCATCATCTCTTTATCCTGCCATGAGAAGGGACAGGGAAGAAAAGGAAAATGGGGAGAAGATGGTGATTTTGGGAGGATATCAGTTAAACAATGGAATGGTAAAAGGAAGAGCTCTAGGAAGAGCCTTGGAAAGACCCATAGTCATCCCTGACAAAACAGACAGAATATACTGAGCAGCACAGATTTTCATGTCTAAAATAGAGACATTAGTTAAGTGCCTAAGATTTAACAGCATGAAGCCAACCACCATCAGACTCATGCTCAAATGGTTCTCGAGTCAATAAACCCCTAATTTTGTACAAGCAGTAGTGCCTGTCAGAACAGGTAGGGAGTGCCTAAGAAAGATGTGGAAGGAGGGAAGGATGTATGGAAGGACAATTGTTGACCACCTCCAATCCACCTTTGCTTGTAAGCTTTTGCAAGCCCAGTACTCAGCACTTCCCTGTAGGTTGTAGGCTGCCTCAGCCACTGAGGGTTATCTGGTGGGATTATGTCCTTTTATACCTGTTGGTTTCTGTGACCAACAACAGGGTTGGTAACACATTAATCCTGGAATTCACCCAATTCCTGCAGGCTGCCATATCCCAGAGATCACCCAGGCCATGAGAGGACTTACAGTGGATAGTGACTGGAACTAGACTATCACCAAAGGGGAAAGCCTGTCCATCCACAACAAGGGTGAAGGAAATAATACTGAAATCCCCTTACCAACCGTGTCTTATGTATTGTCCACCTTCCAGCTCAGCTGCAAATCCCATGTGCCAAGCCATGGCAGCACTGGAGGGGAAGATCAGCTGGCAGCTCTGACACCTGAATTAGCTGCTCTAATTTCAACCCCTGCATTCCACCATGGAAAGACAATAAAGTCCTGCTAGTAGTTCTGTCCCCTTTGACTCCAAGAGGCAACCACAGAATCGCTGCAATAAATCTGAACTCCAGATATGGGAGAACCATCCTTTGGGGCTAACATTAATTTTAAATAAGCCTCTGTCTCATCTTACAGGCATATTGGTGTTTACAAAGTTGATTTCTTTTCTTTTATAGCTGTTTCACAGGAATACAGCTATGGGAAGGGGTATCCAGTTTATTTGCAGGGAGCAGAGTGGGTTATAAAGGGTATGTCAGATAACAGGGTCCGTGTGGATCTGGAGCTTAAAGACGTGAAGTGCACTGCATTGATTTTTTGTGTCTGTGCTTGTTAATGGCACCTGTATGAGTGTGATGATTTTGGCCTTTGTCCATGCCATCTCTCTGATGATATAATATTGCTTGTCTGGAATAAGGAATGAAGATACTCTGTGAGATTAGGGGTATCAATGAAGGAATGAAGTCCCAGAGAGGTTCAGCCGTGTTTCTGATGACCCTTGAAATCCCCACAAAGCTCTGTGTTGATGTTGGTAAGAGCTGGAGAGAGCCATAAAGGATTTGTCTGTATTGACAGAAGAGATGAAAATAGCACATGGCCCATGCCTTAACCCCAGAATCATCCATCTGCAGAATGCCAGGGGATAAACATAATTTGTAGCATGAATTTCTCTCTCATCTGGAGTCAGATCCATCCCCCCGTATAATGGAGACCTTCCTTCAGCAGAGCTGTTTAAACCTCAGACTAAATCTCAGCTGGGAAAGGTTTGCCAGTTACTATTCCTCTTCCTGTGGTAGCTGCTGCTACTCCTAAACTGAATAAAGATCTTGGAGACACATGTTTTTCATGTGTCAGAAGCAGACTTGCTTTTCACCTCTCTGCAAATGGGATTTGGAAGAAGAACGGAAAACTGTTGGGGCAAGGGCTCACTGGGGCTGAATATCTGTTGGGATGAGCAACCTAGCATAAAGATGTCCTGAGATTTATTGGTGACTCCTACCTAGAGCAAGGAAAGATCCAGCTCCCCCTAATTCCTGTGCCACTGTCTCTTGTGCCTTTGTGGCTCATGCAGAATGGCTGCCCTTCATCAAAGGGAGAACAGTTCTCTTGACTTTGATAAGCCTTGGACAGAGTGGATGCAACCACAGACACACAAGGTAGGGTGGTTTAAGAGGACATAGCACCCGTTGTTAGAAGCTACTGCCTCTCAGGTGAGATGAAGCAAGGAAGTTGGCCTCAGCCTGTGGCAATGGGAAATAAAACGTGGTCACTGCAGCCCCTGGAGAATCCTGGTTCACTTCTGATGGTGGTTAAAGCCATGCTGTGGAGCAGTACCTGTATGCAGTTATTGTGGCTCATTAGGGTACATTATTCTGAGCCACACTCACTTCAGATGAACTCAACTTGGGTGCTTATGAAGGTGCCCTAAGCTGAAAGCCAGCACCAACATGTTCAGGTTGTGAGACGTATCATTTGTCCTGCTACAAATTATGTCAAGTCTCCCTTTAGTCTGGAGGTTTGGACTTGAGATACGATTCCCTGAAGAATCCTTTCCCCGCTGGTGTGACCCTCTTCCAGCAATGTCAACACCATTCCTTCTTTGCTCTGGTTAGTCCTCTGTGTCCTGGGTTCAGCAGTAGCAGTCATTTCTCTCGTCCTTAGCAGCTGGTGCAGTGCTGTGGTTTTGACTCTCAGCCTGGGAACAGCGCTGATCACACCGATGGGTTCAGTTGCTGCTCAGCAATGTTCAGTCTGACCAACGACTTTGTGAGCCTCATGCACTGCCAGGGAAGAGGGGAAGCCAGGAGGAAGCAGGGACAGGACACCTGACCCAACCTGACCAAAGAGGTATTCCATAGCACAACACAACATACCCACTATAGAAACTGGGGGCAGTTACCTGGAAGGGCAAGATCGCTGCTTAGATCAGGCTGGGTATCGGTCAGCGGGTGGTGAGCGGTTCTATTCTCTTCCCTTGTGCTTTCCCTTATCATCATTATTATTGGTGGCAGCAGCAGTGGTTTGTGTCATACCTTAGTTACTGGGCTGCTCTTATCTCAACCCATGGGAGTTATATTCTTTCCATTCTCCTCCCCATCCCTCTGGGAGATGAGGTGGGAGAGGGGAGAGTGAGCGAGCGGCTGCATGGTTCTGAGTTCCTGGCTGGGCTTAAACCATGACACTCTGTAATGAAAAGGTTCCTTCATCACCTCCCCCCTGAATACAGAGGCTCTCTTAGAGACAGCCACAGGATTAAAGGTTTTCTCTATGAAACTTCTTCCTACTCCATGATTTTCCCCACCACCACATTTAGTGCCATGGGTTAGTGGTGGCCTTGGCAGTGCTGGGGAGCAGGTGGACTTGATGAGCTTAAAGGTCTTTTCCAACTTGATTGATTCTATGATTCTATGATTTTGAAGCTCCTCTGAGACGTTCTCATTTGGAAGATATAACTGACTGCAGGCTGGAGTAGATGTGAGACAACATCAGACTGCGGAGATGTCAGAGTAGCACCTGGCCCTTGATGTTGTCTGGGTGTGAGGGAAGAACCAGAGCACAGAAAAAAACCTCTTTGAGCATTAAATGGACTATGGAGGTGAATTGTGATGTGAGGGTAAACTGGATTTCTCCCTAAAGTGATTATTGCCACAGTAACTTGTAGCACACGCTTTCTTTGAGACCTCATTTAGACATCTTTTATGTCTAAAGTCATTCACAGACCCTTAGCAGAGGAGATAACGCTGTTACTAGCAGTGCTTTTATGTAATGCTTACCCTGTAATGAAACAAGCATCCAGCTATAGCATTAGTCAAGCTGGGGAAATCAGGACCTGCCCCTGGCAGCAGGGCAATTGCAGCAGGATGCTGAATCTGAGTCCAGACTGGATCCAGTCCTGAGTTGAGGCACTAAGCAGCACCTGAAGTGCTGCCCAAATCTTGGCCAAATGCTGTTGCCCTAGGGATGGGATGTGATGGGATAAACCCTGGAGATTTGTAAGACCCAGTTTTGAGGTGGCTTATCTCCAGCAGAGTCATGTTTATTGGCTTAGACACTACTCAGAGAGACCATCAGGGATTGAAAAGGCCTGAAAGAGTTAGATGGAACTTTCTGAAACTCAGGGAAAACCTCAACTTTGCCATCAGATGAATTGGCACCTGTTTGACCTGACCATGCCGTCCTGAAATACATGTCATGGAAGCCAAAGCATCTTTTGGATCATGCGTGAAGGGGAAGAATAGCCACAGTGTGGTAGAAATCCTTGAAGAGATTCCCAGGGCGGTGACACCAAACCCATCTTTATCCTCCATCTTGAAACTGGGTGTGTTCTTCTCCTATGGAGTGTGTGCAAATGCCTAGAGTTGGGAAGTGTGAGGCTGGTCCTGGTTCACAAGGGTACAAGGGACACCCAAGATGCTGGTTCTGCTCCCCAGGAAGATGAGTCTTGCACAGGGGATGATGTGGGGAGTGCTCATATCTACCTAACAGCATGGTGATGGTACAGGAGAGGAAACTGAAGCAAGGAGAAGAACCAAGCACATGCATCCATCAATATATGCTTGTTGTCACTGACTGCCTTGTGAGTATTGCAAAACTTGCTCCTTTATTCTGGAGTTTCTCATTCAGGATAATACTTGCATAAGGAGGAAAAAAAAAACCTAAACCAAAACTAAACCCAACAACCAACAAATACTGAAATCAACAGAGATTTTTAGGATCTCTCCATGGTTCATGGTCTGCCCTGCCCAGTTTCTTGAAGCCAGAAAATATTTATCCTTATGTGGCCTAATGGTGAAAACTCAGGATGAAAATAAAACCTGCTCATGTTATCACTTCCAATTCAGTCAACTCTAAACCAGACTGTCGATGTTGAGGGATCCGACCCTTAGTTGGGATGCTGGCCAGCCTACTGAAGGTGGAGGAGCTGGCAATCGGTGTGTTTGCTCGCTTGGCAGGAGGTTGACCTGTCGCACCAGGAAGGGCAAAACATGGCCAAACAGCTTGATACAGCTTGAGAACATGCAGGGTTTTTGGAGAGCTCTGGTGGGATTTTAAGAGACAGCGAATAAGGATAAAGACAGCAGGGAGAGGATGCTTCTGTTGAAGATACCTACACAGCCACTCTGCTCTAATAGCATCAATTGGTGTTTGACTTCAGTCAGACCAAATAGATAGAGATAAATGAACAAGCTGTAGAAAGAATGATCCCTGCTGGAGCTGCCTGGTACGGAGAGACAGGGCAAGCACAAAGGTTAAAAGTCTAATGACAAGCATCCTTAATGATTGTTCTTCCTGTATTCCCTCTGGGTAACATTTCCTGATTCTAAATTGTCTTAAACCCACTCCAACACGGCTGGAACATTTCTAAATATAATTCAGCTCAACTAACGATGAAGAATATAATGGAATTTCAGGGAAGAACATCAAGCGCAGTAAGTTTTTTAACCATTACATGTCATTTAGAGCAGGCCAAACAGTGCATGAATCTGGGTAAACAAGGAAAACAAAACTGGTGTGTTAGCTGGAGTGGGAGTTCACATGCCTGCAGCAGTGCATGACTATCTCCATAGATAGTGTGAACCTTTGCACTGTCACTGTAATAGAAGCCCCATCCTCATTCCCATGCAAAACACCATGGCAGCTTCCTGAAACATAACTAAGAGCTGTCACAGACAGTGATTTTTCAGTCCTGGGCACATAGATCTCTCCTTTGGTAACCACAGGTATACATGAGGCTTTCATTGCCTCTTCTGTAGCAGCCTGAGCTCGCCAGCTTCTCCAAAGCAACACAGAGCTTGGCTGCAGAAAACAGCTTAAAAGCACAATTAGCTTTCTGTCACAATAGCCTCTTTATTCTTCATTATGAAAAGGCTTGAAAGGGAATTTGTTTTCGCAGATAGATGTGAAATGAAGCTCTATCAGAACAAGTAACCTTGCAAGCCAGACACAATAGCCGGTATCTACCCATCGCTTCCTCCCTTGCCCTCCCGAAGCAGAGCACAGCAGCTCATGAAAAGCATGTTTTTTGTCTGCTCCCCTGCTTATAAATTACACTCATTAATAATATTTTCATTTCTTGTAAAAGCAATAAAATAATAAATGTGCCTCCACAGTTCCTGCTTTGCTCGGGGCCAAGCTTCCAACCTCTGTCGGGCAGGAAGGTCAGGGCGGCGGGCTGGATTCATGCCTGATGTTTGGAGGTTCTTTTAGCTGCCACGTTCAGATAATGTCACTCTCTGCCTTCATTGACCTTCCCTGGCCCAGCCCCAAAGCTGATCTATAACTTGTTAAAGGGACTTTCGCAAATAGCACAGGCTCTGAGTACAGATCTTGAACCTATTGGAGCATTTGCATCACCCAGCATTTCAGCAGTTAACGAAGCTAATGGCCAGGCTCATGCTTTGGCTTGATTTCCATGTAGCAGATGTGAGTGAAGACGCCTGAGACAGCTTCTCCTGTCCTCCAGGGACTCCAGACCCAGACCTGCATTAGGCATTGCTACTCAGGTCTGTTCACACTTTCCTAGCAACAAACGTGAGGATGATGCAGTTGTTTTTAGTGCCATGAAAATTCTTTTGGAAATACTTCCTTTGGAAATACTGGAAATTTGAACAAAACTAGAATGAAAGGGATACAAACGAGGTGCTAGAGAAGAATTCACTGCAAAGACATGAAAAAAAACCCTCAAGAATAAATAGAAAGTAATCAATTCCCATATAGTGTTAGGCAAGAAAAGCTGAACTGTTCTGACAGCAGAAAGGTTGAGGACCCTTAGGGACAAAACCTACTGGGGAGTCTCTGAGCACCAAAGCCAGATGCTAGGTGAGACTTGAAGAGTAACCAATGACTGTGAGCTCATCAGGGAAAGGGTTATCTTGGCAGTTAAGCCTGAGGAATGGGTTTGTTTTCCCAGGTTTTGTCAGAAGGTCAATAGCAGAACTGAGATGTGAACAGTGCTTCCTGCTGGCAGGGGTATGCAAAACTCACGTCCCTGGGGAGCAGGAGGGAGTGGTGCCAGGTGACTCAATTCTTTGGAATTTCCAAGGAAGAGGTTCAGTGGAATTCAAAGGGAAAGGCACTGCTCCTTGCCCTGGTAAAGATGCTCTGTTACTACATCCCAGTTTCATCAGAGAAAGTTTTTTGGGGAACCTGTTGCTATTACAAGGCAGGAAAGGGTCACATCTGTTCACTGCAGTATAACAGGGCTTGATGGCTGCTGTGTCCCTGTTATATGATGACCTTCTAGAGATCTGATCCATCAGGAAAAAAGGGTTGCTCGGATCCAGGGCTAGTTCCTATCCCTATAGATAGTGGTGCTGTACTGAGATGCACATGGATATCCAGACACATCTGGGGGCACAACTGGAGCTCTGTAGCCAAGGAAAACCCAAGTTTAATTAAGCAAGTATATCTTTGAAATATAAAGTGACAGTTCGAGGTTGTTACTGATTTCAGAATGTACCATGCAGTAGACATACACTTCAACATCCTACAACAGCCCTCAACCGATGTGAAACCCCAGTGGGGCTGGAGGCAGCCAGATGGGGATGGGCAGGAGAAAAGGCAAAGTTAGTGTACACCAAAGCTATTCCTATAGACAGCAACTGAACAGGACCACAGCACTGGTCCAAGTGCTGTTTACAATCATCCACAGGTTTTTGACCAAGAACAACTAAGTACTGTCAGTGTCCAAGCATGGTTCAAGGGGTAACACAGACCAGGGGCATCCCAACAATCAGCATAGGCAAAGCTTCATGATTCTGGTGTGGGCAAAAAGGCTGAGTTTCATGAAAGAGAGCTGTGCCCCTTGGCCCAGGAGATGCTCTTTGGCCTGCTTGATTTAGTAGCACAGACTTAGTTTGATAATCATAGAATCATAGAATAGTTAGGGTTGGAAAGGACCTTAAGATCATCCAGTTCCAAC
>NDXB01000347.1:0-10648 GCA_002631895.1 Agapornis roseicollis
GGGGGGGGGGGGGGGCGGGGGGGGGGGGGGGGGGGGGGGGGGGGGTCCCTCCTTCTATCCCCGCAGGGCCCAGGCCCGAGAAGGGGTCGTGGTGTGTGGGGAGGGGGGAGATAGGCAACGCCGCTCTCCCGTGTGGGCTGCGAGGCGTGGTGTTCGGCTGGAGTGGTTTGTGAGCCAGTCCGTGTTGTGCCCATCGCTGGGCAGTGGCTGGGGGGAAATCACAAACTTCAAACGAGGAAAAAAAAAAGTTAAGGTTTTCATAGGCGGTGTATTTATAGTGCATGGAGTCATTTGTGTACCTCTGCAGCTTGGCAGCGTGTTGCCAAATTAGAGAGGTACTGGTTTATATCCGCTTTGTTAGTTTAAGTGATTTCACGAATTGGGAGGCAGTAGTGGAATCAGACCTTCAGATACTACGCTTGTTAAGCTTGGGTTTGCTACATTTGGTTTGTTTCATGTTTAACTTAGGAATGCCACTGTAGCTAAGAGGACCAATTCAAGTGTAGATTAAGAAAGAAACCCGTATTTTGTCCATTTAACAGTCCTTAGAGTTCAGATAGTACTTCTGCTTTGTGTGTCCCCAAATCATGATTCTTTGGCAGCTTGAAGACTTTCTGTAGTTTCCTTCCAGTCACAGAAACACGCTGCCATAAGCAGAGTTTATGTAGAAAAGAAGTTTGATGTTGTTTGTAGTAAATTGCTGACAAGCACAGACTTGCCCAGTAGGCTGTTCAAAGATGGCAATGACCATTTGAAATGTCAGTCTGTGTAGCACAGAGGACATTGGCTAAATACTCATTGTGTTTGTTTCCCCAAATATGGGATGGACTTGAGAAGCTCTGTCCCTAGTATTGAGTTTGGAGAAAGCAACGCTGAGTTCTGCTCTCTGAACAGAGTAACTTTGTGTTAGTCATTTAAAACTAGTATTAGTTTAACTTTAGTTTTGAGAACAACAGTCCTTAAACCAGACTCAGACAGTGACTTTTACCATTATCCTGTTCCTAGTTGTGGCCATAAATGAATGCCTGGAAAGAACAAGAAACAGGCAAACAAATGTGTATTATTTCCCAGTAAAGCATTACTGATTTCTGAATATTTGCCACTCCAGGTGTTGAGGAGAACTAATAAGATAGCCTAGCAGAGAAGTGAATTCTCCTGCTTTAGTTTCTGTTGTCCTGTGTCAGCCTGTGTTTTGTCTACCCTGTTTATAGCAGGGACATACGGGGTTATGAAGCATTTCTTGCAAGTTGCCTATTACATCCATGCAAGACTGCAGTGTCAATATTCAGGGTTTGTTAGGCCTCTTCTCAAGGGCATTCATCCCAATTGAACTTCACCTTCCTCTTTCTCACTTGGGAACTGCAGCAGCAATATTCCTTCTGTTCATATTCCTCTCAGCATAAGTTAAGAGTTATATTTGAGAGAAATATGTAAGAATAGGTATTTTGCTCACATGCTGAGCCTCCCAGGTTGCCTCAGTTTTCCAGCTGAAAGTGCACCTACTTTGTCAGTTCCCTTGTTGCAGACAGTCTGTTTGTACCCAAGAGAAGTGCTCTTCTGTACACTTTCTCTTTGTTTTCTCTCTTAAACCAGAACAAACCCATATATGCTGTTTCCTCCAGAGAACAAGACTTGTTACCTGTGTTAGTGACTTGCACTAATTGCTCCCCAGAGATTTTAATTTCTAAAGGAAATTCTCCTGCTGAGCCAGGAACACAGGGAAACATCCAGCTATCTCTATTACATCTGTCACATCTCAATGTATCTGGCTAGATCTGTAATCTGCGTTTGGAAAACTTCTCACCTAAACACCAAATCAATCCTTACTTCTGTGCTTTTTTTCAGCCTGCACCATATAAAACTACCATAGCTGAATTACACAGTCTGTTGTATACAAAGGGTTACATCCTTTTAAAGTTGTCACTTTCTTCCCAAAGTTTTCATGTTGGTGTTTGTTTTTATTATGGTTAAAGCCAGGTGAGAACAGTTGATCTTACATTAAGACAGCACAGTTTTCAGTTTACAGTGACCAACTTGTGTTATTACAGATTATGGCAACTTTTCATGGCAAACATTACAAGTCTGATATTATGCAAACTGCTTATTCAGTTAAAAAAAGTAATTTTACAAGTCTGCAGTAATGTTTCACATACTAGCATAGAGTTTTGCATTCTAAAGGATTCCAGCCTGCCTTATTAAGGTAAATAGTGTTTATAAAATTGCTTTTATGTGTAAAATATACCTAGTTGATTTTGAACTTATTGGAAGGAATCCTTACCTGCACAAATTAGCACATCAGTGACTTCAAGGATTTACTGCTTTGGTCCAAGGTTTTCTCCATTAGGAACAGGATCAAAGTCATAGTACAGTTATTAAATTAAACAAACAACAAAAGGGAATAAAAGGGGGAAGTGTAATTATTTTTTTCAAGCCTGAACAGTATCCTGTTATGGTTTGAATGGTGACCAGGTTTTTTTACGCTGACTTAACAAGGCTGCTCAAGTAAGCAAAGTTGTACCTATTTATTTGTGTATATATATATATATTCATGATCAGACACTTCCTATGTGTTAGTTAACTGCAGTCTGAGAAATAGGTCCTCTTGATTTTCCTTTCTGGTGACCTAAAAAGAAGGAGTAGAGAAGGAACAGAGATACAAGACCTGTATTAGAGTCATAACTTTTTTTCTTTTGAAGAGAGATTTCCTTTCCTCTGTTTAAGGAAATTAAGTCACTTTTCAAACTTTTACCCTTGTAAAGTAGTTCTCACAGGGGTAAGTACATGTTTATGCCCATAGTATAAAGTTTTATTGGAGCATTGGTTGTGTAAACAGTTCATGAAACAATTGGCAGTTGTTCTTTGTTTCAGAGAGTCTAGGAGCAATTCTTTGATCCTTTGTGGTGAGATTGAATACTTGTAAGCCCGTACACCTGTGAGGAATATTATAGTGGCTGCAGAGGAGAGAGCACTGCTGTAAAGGTATCGCAAGTAGATCAGAAGGAAGTGTGATGAGCCTGCTCAGAGCAGAGCATTAAGTAATTGTGAAAGACTTGAGAAATACTGTCTTCTTTGGAAAACTGCAGTAAGATGTAATATGTAGTAGTGTTACAGCAGAGTGATAGATGAACTCTGAATGGCTGTACACCTTTCCTGTGTCAATGTGTGCATGGTTGGGGACTGCTGGTGGTGATGGTGGTATGTGTCAGTCTGGGCACCTTCAGCTTTTGAAAAAGTTAGCCAAAGACCAGAAAGGCTGACCCCCAGCTAAGACAGCTCTAGACCTTTGAGCCATAGAAAGCATATTAAAATGAATGGTTTGTGCCATAACAAGTTTAACATTTGTTTAACTGGCAACTGATATTATGTAGTAATAAAGGAATTATTTTATTTACATCTTGAATGGAAAACGTAGCTCAGCAGACTAGAGTTTCCCTATATAGCTGTTTTTGAGGTGGCATGTTAACTGCTCTGTCTTGTTGAGAATACAGAAATAACAGACAGCTTTTCAGGAAGAGTCTGAGTCTGTCTTTCTGATCATCTGTACCCTTCTTTTCTGTCCTCTCCTCAAATGCTGAAACACTTTTTCTGATCCCTCTCTTGAAATATGTGTGCCCCTTGCAACTTTTTCACACTTGTCCAATATAGTCACTAGCAGAATTTTGTCTATAAGCATATGTACCTTACAGGAGCTAGCATGGTTCGTAGATGACCTTGTTAGAGCTTTTTTTGTTTTGGAAAAGTGCTGAGCACTAGGTGGAATTAGCTCAGGTTCAGGGACTTTTTATAGTTCACTCCTTCGGGCTATCTGTATTAAGGTAATAGGGACAATCTTCTAATTGGAGGCATTCTTTACTGACTACAGTAAATAATTGCTTTCTTTAGCTGCTGCCCTTAACATTTGCCACCCACACAATAATAACATTGCATTTTCACACTAATTCCCCAGCTGCCACTGCAGATGTGCTAATACCTGTGTGCATCTGTATTCTTTCTTGTCCCTTTATAAAATGTTATGGTCCACTTCTTACTAAAATAGGTAAAGTGAATTTTAAGATCTTTAAAAGCCTGTGCAGCTCATGGCAAGGTATTTTGCTGTGTAGTTCAGAAAAATGTAATGCCTGTCTTCTCAGAACAACATTAAATTAAATGATTTTAGGACTCGAAGTCTGAGTAAGGTTGAGGGTGGGTACACACTAAGAACTTGAAGCAGGCTTCTTCCAGATGAGTAGCTAATGGAAGTCAAGTGCTGGAAATGGTGAAAATTTACAAGATGAGATCTTTGATTATTATTTTGTACACCAAATTTAGGCCAAGTGGTCTTGATGTGTAACTAACAGCACTTTTATTGCTGTTTCTATAGTCTTGTGCTTATATGTGTGGGGTTTTTTTCTTCCTTGTGCTTTTCAGACAGCTTGCGGACTTGGAGTATGTAGAGCAGTTCATAGCTGTGGCCATGTGGTACCTGTGCTCCATCCTGTGTTCATGCATAGTCCACATTTCACGTTTCCTTTCCCAGAGCAGCCTGTAAACTGTTGTGGTAGGGACAGCATTTGCTAACTCTCTGTTCCTAGAAAGCGCTAAGTCTATCCCCTATCATGGTCTGTAACTCATATGGTGTATGACAGGGGCCTGGGGAGAAATGGCATCAGGAAAACAATCCAATTGCCTGCAGCTGCTTCTTGGGTGATCCCAAGTGTTGCCATGAGTAAAGAAGTGCCAGGAGGAGGCCATATGAAACCTTCCAGTAGTGGTAGCGCTTCCTCACAGGCTTTTTGTTTGATTTTTCCTGGGATAGTGCTGGAGTACCAGTGGGCAATCTTGTATGTTACTGCCCTTGAGCAGCAAGCCCAGCTCTTCCTGACTGTGCAGTCTGCTAGCACCTGTTCATTGGGTCTTGCCATGTCAATGGCCCTCTGTGGTCCCTGTGAGAGAAACCAAGCCCAGCAGGTTAGGCAGGGCTGAAGTACCCTGTTCAAACTATTTTGAGGGGTTTGCTTTTTTGTTAGCTTTCTACTGTGATATTTGAGGTGCATGGCTGACTTTGTCAGGTACTGAACTGGCCTGCTACTGCTGTGTTACCTTTTCAGCAAGGGAGAGATCAGGCTCTGTGCAGAGGTTCACCAGGTCATTTTGTGTAACAGAGTAACTACATTGGACTCTTACATATAGTGCTGAATACAAGTGTGGCAGTATTCATAATGAATTTTTACAACTAAATTCCACACTCATTTTGTGTTTGATCCATTTCTGTTTTATTTTTACCTCTTTTCTGGTGAAGAGTTGTGAGGTTTTTCTCCCCTTCTAAATTCTACTGTAGGAGCATATCTAAGATATGAAAGGCTTAATACAAAGGCACCACTTTTGGAATTTTTCTGTGTCATTTGTGTTTGTTCAGCATTGAGTACTTAGTATGGTTCGTCCATTCAAAGCTTAAACAGCAGCAGTGAAAAACTTCTGGGAACTTTTAAAACTGTAGCTTTTAAGTAGCAGCAGGGAGTAACCCTTATGACAGTGATGATGGTTATAATGTCATCAACAGCAGAAAGTGCCAGTGGAAAGAAATTAAAAAGCTGAGATTTATCTGTGAAAAGTTTATATTTAGTTTTATTTTCCAGTATCACTTTGCTTATTCTGGAAATAAATGGGGGGGGGAGGGAAGTCCTTTATGTCCTCAACTGACCTGCTTGTTCCTCAGTCACACATGCTTTTTGCTTCACCCTTTATAGTCACAAGTAATTTATGTCTAATAAAAAGACATATAGGTGACTTACACTATTGTTATTTCTCTTGGTCTTAGTACATATGTGGCACAACATAGCACCAGTTACACTTGTAAATGTGTAGGCTTAACTCTATGATACAGTGGAAATATGAATTTCAGGATTTTAATAAAATTGACTTCAAAGATAGTACAGTTATGGTAGCTATGGTAACTAACACTAATTAAAATATGCTAAAATTTGCAGGGGAGTGAAAAGCAGGAAAAAAAAGTAAGTTAATGGTTTTGTTTTCATAATTTAACAGTAAAATATTTTTTTGTTCCCAGTGGGTTGCCTAAGTGCCAGTCAGTCAAGTAGCTGCTATTTTGAAAGAAACCCTTTAAAAATAGTAGAGGCTCGACCACATTGTAATTTTTGTATGGAAACTAAAGAATGAGTGAATCTGCCCGCTATTTCCATAGAAAGCTCATTCCTTGGGCAGAGAGTTGCAGAGGCTTCCTGGAGTGTTCTCTGTAGGCTGCTGCTTTATCTGGTGGATAGCTGCTAGGAACATTTCTGTGTCTTTGTGGCCTGTGTGATCATGGAATCAGGGTTGGTCCTAATAAAATTTTACAGTATGGTGCAGACTGACTGGTCATGGCAGCCAGATTGCCAAATTTTAGCTGTCATTGAGATTGATGATGCTTTTAAATGAACTTTTGAACTGTTAAAAGAAGGAAATAGCTTTTATTATAGTTTTTTGTAAAATATCTTAACGCATTAAAACTTCAGAGAAATAAATACCATAGTTCAGTTTTATATGTAGGCACAGAGCAAAGATTGAAAGGGTAGCATTTTAACATCCTATTTGTTTTCAGGGTTTCTTCTTTTTAATTTAACAGTAATAATGTATTATTGTACTTGCTTCAGAAAGGATTAAGAGACCTGTCCCATAATAGCTGTAATAGTCCTTTGTGTTCGATGTGTTCAGAGTGTTGTACAAATATTAACAAATCTGCACAACTCTTCAGTGGGGTAGATGGGGACAGGAGTATGGAAAGGTTGAGTTATTCAGGGTCAGTATTTAGGTAAATATTGGATCCAGGATTAAAGCTATTCTCAGTCTTGTAAAGAGCATGATTTCCCATTTCTCGGTGTAATGTCTTTTCTGAACTTAATTGTCCAGCTTCATTCGTTTTTACTGCACCCAGGTACTAATATCACTAAAAGTTAAATGGAAGGGAGAGTTGTGCTGACAGAGAAAAAAAGAACAATGATTATTTGTAGCTGTGTTAGTTTCAAGCCATGCTTCTTTCGGTTATTGTTTTTGAAGACACTCTGTATTAACTTTTGAATTAAGTACATTCCATAATAATAATGGAAATTAAGAAAGAAATTATATTTAAGTTTCTTAGGCAGTGCAGGTGTGACATCTGATGTGCAGTAAATCTGAATAATGTGCTGATAAATGAGCATGTGGAAAAAGGAGAGTGTTACAAAATATATGAATGTCCCTATTAAACTGGATAGCTCTGTTCTTCACTAAAGGAGAAAGTGTGCATTGAGGTCTTAACATTTGTTGCTTCAGTCGTTGGCATGTGCTTTTTGAGAGAGCATCAACAGGTCCATGCTCTGTCAATCTACTTGTATTACTGAATTGAATATTAATGAGGGAGAGCAAGTCTTGATGTAGGGCTTCAGACAGAACTTAAGAGGTTGAAGTTTATATAATCTGTCCCCTGCTTTTGGAGGAGTTTGAGTCCTTACTCCTTCTCTTCCTTCTTTCATGCCTTTGTACACTAAAACAGGTATGGCTTTCTCTCCATCATCAGTGAGCAGTCTTGATTTAAGCTGCTGGCACATCATCCTTCTTACCCATCATCTCTAAACCTGTCAAGTGGTAGTTTAAGGCCTTTCTATCTTGCCTTTTCCCAATTTGATTAAGAATTATTTTCACTCTGTTTCCTGTTCTTTACACTTAATTGAAATTCACTTCACAAGATTTAAGAGCCCTTTTGGCCAGTTCCTCAAGAGCATGTCTTCACCTTCAGGTGCTTATTGGCCCTGCCTGTCACAGTGTTACTTGATACGTTGTTCTTCCCTGACTAATTTGCTCACTCTTCTTTGTGCTCTGAAGACATTCTTCTTGTCACTTGCTTCTGTGTTATTGTTGTTTTCTCTCTTTTGGGGAAGTGCTTTGGGATTATTTAGTTTCTGAATTTCTGGGAGTGATGCTAAGGCCAGATGACAACTGTCTTTTTGTTCCTAACTTTTCTCACTTAAATTTGTTGTCAGCTTCCTTTTTTGACATCCTTAGCAGAAATCTTTTTCTGCTTAGTGTGGCCCAACATTTTTGTCCATTTCTCTTGATTTTAGAGCTTTTCTTTCATCCCCAACCCAAAGTCTTGCTGTCTTTTATACTTCATCTGCTTTGTTGCTTACACTCAACTTTGCCTTTTTGTCCAGCTAAATATACTTCATGTCACTGTGCTCTATGTTTATTTCTGTAATCCTCTTTTTTCCCTATCCTTCCAGCAAAGCTTCCCTCTAGTCTGGGAAAAAAATGCAACACAGTAAATTATACTATCCAAATCCTGAGTTGACTGTCCCAGCACCTGCTGACCTCTCTATTACACACCCCCTACTCCTTTCAGCTGCACCAAGTCTGGCAGCACCTGTCCTCTTCAAGGAACATTTGCATTTCTACTGCTGTCCCTTACCCTGTGTTGTCTGTCACTGTCATTCTGAGCTTCTTCTTTGATAGAGATCTCAAACTCTGTGTACTCCTAGTTCAGAGATGCTTTATGAGACAACTTTTTCTTCCTCTGTATTGTGAATATCTTGAATCTCCACAATCATTAAGTCTTCTGAAATCTCTTCCTATTGAAGCGCTTCTTTAATGTTTGCATTAAAACAGCTAAGAAAGCAAACTATAATTATTTTTCCAGTTTCAAATAATCTAGGTGGCTTTTTTCCTTTTTTCATTGTCATGCTGTTTTCCTTCTAAGTCACAGCAATATTGATTATTGTTTATTTGTGTCTAAGTGGCACTTAGGAATCTATGCCCCATTGTGCTTGGTGTGTTTGTTCGCTTTAAAGCACCAAGTATGCCTTTGGTCGTGGGCTTTTTCCTTTGGTTATTACAGTTCATAAAGTTAAAGACACTTAACTACTGAGGCAGGTTGTGTTATGTGCTGTGTAGAAACAACCTGGCTAAATCGGTAGCAAAGCAGTTCAGTGCAGCAGTGTGTGGGAAATGTTGTACAGGTGTTGTCCATATGTGTTGGGTATATGCCTGGAAATGGGAAGGGTGATGGTGAATTTTTTCAGCTGTCAGTGTATCATTTTTCACAAGGGGTGGAATTTTTTTTTTTTAAAGGCTTAGGGGAAGGGCAAATTTCACTCAAGGTTCTTTTGTTTTCTAACGGTAAGATTTATAGCCTTGCCAAGCCTCTTACTTGGACTGATCCCAGACCAACATCCAACATCCCTCATCCATTTGGAGTGCAGAGTTCTCTTCCTTTATTTTCCAGCTTTTACTCCAAAGGTGGAAAAAAAAAAACCCAAACCAAACATTTGGACTTTTTTTATTTATTTTTTTAGGGAATTAGTTTGTTCAGTTCTTCAAAATTAGAAAGTAAGGACTGTTTTAAGGCTTTGAGATTTAAATGGGTTTACTTGACATCCCATGGATATGGTTTTCAGTTTTAGAGCACTAACATATTTCTACTTGAATTTAGCCAACTCTCTTCCTGCCCTGTTAAAGTCACTTTGTCAGTTCCCTTCTGCTCTAGAGTTAAAGCTGTTACCTTTTGGCCTGAATGCACCCATCCTGACACTGAAATGAAGGCCTGTCTGAAGAAAACATTCCAGGAACAGTTTATCCTTTGCTGGTTGATACAGATCCTCTAATGCAGGCTTGCTTTTCTGGCTTTTCTTTCTTTCAGCACTGCTGAGGCCAAATGTCTTCCCAGCTACTCTGAGATTTCTCAGCAGTTCACTTTCTTTTGACTACCTAAAATCCTTTGGTAGGTGGCTGTATAGGGAATGGTGCTGTCATGTGCACTTGCTTTTGAGCCCTGTGCTTCAGTACCTTTGGAGTTGACTGGCAGTATCTCTCCAAGTCTGACCTTTTCCTGGAGTTGTTACTCCATCATGCTTTGTTCTGTATATTGAATCACAGAGTACAGTGTTCTCTCTCTGGCATTATGGCTACTGTGCACAAAAGTAATTTTTCCTAATTTACATGTATCTTCCAGAATGTACCTTCTTGAAGTAAAGAAACAATCAATACTATTCATTTTAGTATCATGCTTCTACCCTGTGTATTTTGTTACAAGTACCTATTAGGTGTGTTAAGTGCCAGTTCTCACTGAACTGCTTATTCCATATATAGGAAAAGCAATAGACACAACTTTATGACAATGAGATCATGGCCACCTAAGGGAAGGTGTAATTTTTAACTTGTAGCAAGGTTGAAATGACTGGACAAAGGTCAAGTCAGTCCAAAATGAGGCCATGAGTTACAGTGTTTCTAGGGCTGCTTTTCTCTCAGCACATTTGGTATCTTTAGGCACTGGACTGCAGCTTGTCGAGTTGTTGGTTCATATCCTGGTTTTCTTCCGGCTCAGAATCATGCAGGTTTTGTTTTTCCCTGGATTCTTCTTTTGTGCTTGTCTTTTGTAGGCTGGCACAGCAACAGAGTCCTAAGAACATGCTCTAAATGCATGTTCATGCCTTTTCTGCCCTTCCCCCTGGTCTCCTCTCTCTCTCTCTCTCTCTCCCCCCCCCACCCCCTTCCCAAATTCCATTAATATTTACAGAACAAGAGCCATCATTAGATTCAAATTCAGAATGAGATTTTTCTGGCTGTATCTGCAGCTGATGCAGAAGATAACAGAGGTTAGAAATGCACTTAAAAAAAAAAAAAAAAAAAAAAAAAACAAAAG
>NDXB01000347.1:13896-84139 GCA_002631895.1 Agapornis roseicollis
TTTTTTTTTTTTTTAATTCTTATATATTTTTACTATTATTATTTTTTCCTGACTTTTCTTTATATTTTTTCCTTTTTTCTCTTTTTTTTTAATTTATATTTTTTTCTTTGAAGTGCTTGGGGCATATACAGATGCCATAGCTTAAAAATTCCAGGCCTGCTTTTAATCCCCTTAAAACATTGTGTTTGCTGAAATTGGGTCAAATTGGGAGCTGGGGGCAGGGATATAGGTTTTCAGAACCTGCTGTATGTGCAATTGAACATTTTCCTGTATATACCAGCTGCACAGTGTAATTGCTCTTCCACTTTGGCCCAGAATGCTTTAAAAGTCACCAGTTACATGAATGTCGAGCAGCTGCTCTCAGTGGCACTTGTGACCTATTGCATGCTGCTTGTTTGGAATTGGAAGGGGTGTGCTGAGACTTCCTAACTACAGCAGTAGTGAGAAGAACAACTGACGGGATTGCATCCCTCCATTATAACTGCCAGTTGTCTTTTTAGGTCCAGATGCCAGAAACCCACTATGTAAATGCATTTATTTCTTGATATCAAATGATTTCTTTAAAAGTCTGCCAACCCTCATAATAAAATACTGCTCTGTGGCTTCATGTGTTTTGCAGCTGTAGGAATGATACTAGTACATTTCTTTATGGTGGGACAGTATTTATTTTTATTTAATTATTTTAATTTTCTTTTAGAATATGCATGGGACAGGTATGACATCAAATAGTCTCATTTTCTGCTACATTACTCATGGATATTGTGGCATGGGAATTGATAGTGTCAGCTTTTTATCTCTAACCTATGAGCTACATTTGCTTTCCTTTCAGTTGCTTGGAAGTTCAAATGCTTTTCCCGTATTTGGCCAATAAAACTTAGTGACTTTTACCCCTACTGTCACGTTTTAATGCCCTATCCAGACCCCAGAAAAGAGGTGTGCTTTAATTTGTAGTGTTTGGAGCTGAAGGTAAATTTATGCTGAGAGTTCAAAGGACATGAAGCCTCTGCAATGCAGTACTAATATAGAAGGAATCAGCTGATGAGGGAGATGAGGTGGCTGATAAATTTCTGTGTCCAACTTCTGTCTTTTCAGTTCCTTTTCAGTGTTTGCTGATGGTGTTAACTCAGTCACTTGCATCAGGCAGTTGGGTGAATGTGCTAGAGGAGTAGTCAGAGAAGGTTTTGTCTCCTAAAGTATGGGAAGGACAAGCCCTCTGCTCGCAAAACAGCAGCATGCCACTTTCATCTCTGTCATTACAGGTGACAAATATAGCTCATAGTTGATTCTTTCTCTTATTTATCAGAAAGACAGTTAGTGTCAGAAATCGAAGCATTAGGGGTAAAATTTAAAGGAAAACAGATCCAGATTCACTTTTTTTTTCCTTTTTGGAGAATTTTATTATCTTTATATAGGGAATCAAGTGACCCATATATACACTGAGCTTGCAGGTGTTACACAAATGCAGAAAAAAAGGCCTTTAACTGCCTCAGTTTATATATTCAGCATCTAGCTGAATTACATGTGTGTGATAGCTATGATGTGTATCCACAAGAATCTGTTAGGCAAAACATTTTTGCAGGCAGACTTTGTTTTGGTTTTTTTGGAAAACAAGAATATTAACAGTTCCCAAGTGTGAAGAATTTTGGTTTTACTGCATCTTACTGCTCTCCTAATTTATTTATTTTTTTCTTGTCCCATGCAGAGACAAGATGGGAGGAAACAAAGTGAAGGAACACACAAAAGCATTGAAGCAGTTGTTGCTCGCCTTGAAAAACAGAATGGGATGAGTCTCAGTAATACTTCCAGCCCTGAGGAGGCTTTTATGGAGTCTTCAGAAGGCATGAACAATATGGACGATGCTGTAGTTCCTCGGATCCTGTATGAAGAATTGCTGAGGAGTTACCAACAGCAACAAGAAGAAATGAGACACATTCAACAGGAGCTTGAGAGAACACGGAGACAGCTTGTGCAACAGGCAAAGAAGCTAAAGGAGTATGGGGCACTCGTGTCAGAAATGAAAGAGCTCAGAGACTTGAACAGGAGACTCCAGGATGTACTGCTTCTAAGACTAGGTAGTGGTAAGTGCTGGACTTAAATGGGACTAGTTTTAATGAATTTTGCAAGTGTGATCAGTAGTAACGGAAGCGTATTTGAAGAATAGCAGTTGTTAAACTGGACATTGAACGTTAAAAGGGTTTTTCTGCTGTGGCTGTATAATATGTGTTGAATTTGTATGCTATGTATGTCTGGGTTTTTCTTTAATGATAGCAGAGGTCTTTGTTGGCATGGTTGAATCAGAGTTCCATTTTAAGCAGCTGTATTTTAAAGAGTTGCTGACCTTCCAGTATATGCTGAAAAAGATAATAAAGCGTCATCTACAAAATGCAGCAATATGTTGCCGTTTAAAAAAAAAAAAAAAAAAAGAAAAAAAATAAAAATATATATTTCAATGGTAATGCTTCATTCTCTGAAAACCTAATATGTACCAGTGGAACCTTCTGTGCAGTATGGTCAATAGGACTTCTGTAAAAAGAGTTAAATTATTCATAATCCTTACCNAAAAAAAGAAGAAAAAAAAGAAGAAAAGGCACTGGAATGAATATTTGGGCTAAAATGATTCTTTTCAGTTAGGGAGTCTGTTTATTGTTATGTAAGTGACTGTGTTACCTTCCATTTTCTGCCCAGTAGCTCGTTAGAATGTGATATATTCCTGACTTCTTAGCAGTGGCTTTAAACAGCCGTGCTATTTGAAAAATAATGGATTGTTACAGAAACATTAAAAAAACCTTTTTCTGTTAGTGTCCCGTTCATCAGCGCTTGTTACAAACTGCAGGTTTTTGTAATTTGGATTTAACTTTTAAATACCTTGAGTCAATCAATTGCTCATTTGTTTTGGTTTATAACAATTATTTAACCATTATGTTGGAATAAATGGGAAAAAAAAGACAAAATAAAAAGTTCATCTTTTCATTGAAGATGGTACCCTTGGAATACCTTCAGATATTTTACTAATATTTATTTACTTGCTATCAGAATGTGGTATTGCTGTGTTGAAGATTTGCTCGGTGACTGAAACTTGGTTAAAATTTGTGCATATGAACTTAGCATGCTTTTTCTTACGTCTGCCTTTGTGTATCTGGAAACTTAATTTTTGCATGTAAGTTGGGTACTGGCTCTTCTAGTTGGCTTGAATGAGTGCATGTGATATTGCATGTGGGTCTGAGTTAGGTTCATGTGCCAGCCTGAACCTGGGAGAGCATGTGCTGTGCTGTAGCATGTGTTAAGGTGTGCCTGCAAGTTTGGAGCCAGGTTCTTGAAGCAGCATCTGATGATTTAAACTGGGTGTCTGATTGTGAATGCTCATTATTGTTACACTGTGCATAATTAAAATGTCATTACTTGTTATAAACATTCTAGTTTAACTTTTAAAATAAAACTGAAGAGGCAAGGGTTCCACAGGCTGAAAAACACAATGTGGTTGGCAGTAGATTCCACTGAGCTTTCTAAAATTTTCCTTGGATGGAAAGATGTTTCTTCATCTGCAAGTAGTTAGCTGGAATTTATTTGAATAGAGCACCAGCCAGATGTTAGTAGGCAATGGGGCTGAACAGCATAAAATACCAATTTAGCTGGTAGACTTGACAGCAGTTTGAGTGGTGGGACCATCAATGAAATGAAGACAGCTTCTGAATTCTGTCTCATTCCTTTCACTTTAAGAAAGGATATATTGTTTTATTGTTTTTACTTGTGACAAGTCAAGAAAGTTTAGAAGAAATGAAAGAGAAAAAGGAAAAAGAAGAAAACCCACCCAGATAACTAAAATCTCTTGGAAAAGATGCTGAATCTTCTCTAAATACTGGGCTTGAATTTCGTTTGTATTTCCTTTGTGTCCTTCTAGTGCCTGAAATAATTCTTGATTACATTGAAGACAAGTTCTTTTAATCACATACCTGGACAAATATAAATTTAGGTAATGTCCAAAAAAATCCCATGTTGTTATTATTTGTATGGAACTTTTCATGGATGACAAAGGTAGGATTTGGCCCTATTGGCTGTGTCCTTAGCAGGGTGTGTTACCTAAGACTCAAATCTGTTAACCGCTGATAACTCTATTACCTTTCCTTGTAGCCTCATTCACGGTAGAGAAACAACCAGATTCTAGAAAGATCAATACAAAACTTACGAGTGATTAGAAAGGGAGACATCTTCAGCACATTATAAATTAGAGAGTCTGANTATTGGCTGTGTCCTTAGCAGGCTGTGTTACCTAAGACTCAAATCTGTTAACCGCTGATAACTATTACCTTTCCTTGTAGCCTCATTCACGGTAGAGAAACAACCAGATTCTAGAAAGATCAGTACAAAACTTACGAGTGATTAGAAAGGGAGACATCTTCAGCACATTATAAATTAGAGAGTCTGATGATGGTATGAAAATGTGCTACTTTTAATCAAGAAATAGGTATGTAAAGACTTATTTAGTCTTACTTACTTTTCCATCTTATAAACGAGTTATGTTTGGGTGTGTGAGAAATCTCTGAAAGTTGTTCAGAAAACAGATTACATCCCAAATTCATTTTCAGTTGTTACAGAAATCTCTTAAACCTGGAGTTTCAAATTACATGTAATTTATGTTCCGCTGCACTTCTAGTAGGCTGGACTTATGCAAACTAATTGCATTTCTGTTTCACCTTGGAGACTTCTGATTTCTTTGCATGAGATGACAGCTGTTTTGTGCTGATGAATTGCAGCTGTGGGAAATGCGTGCCTGTTGCCATTTTAAACTTGCAGATCAGATATAGAACAGCCTCTTGAGCTAACATTCAGTCAAGTGTTCAGTCTCCTAATATCCCATCAACATGTTGATTTCAGTGAGAAGCTGGAAGTCAATGTATTCTACTTGAGACACAGGCCTTCATCTCTGCTACTAAGCTTGAGCCGATCTTGTGGGAAGAGTGAAGTTCTTAATCTTCCTCATGGTGACACTGAATTGCCTTGAAAGCACATAAAGCAAATGATAGTAGTAAAATAGGTACTGATCCATGTGGATATAATGAAGCTTCTTTATGATTTTGATATGCTGTTGCCCAACAGATTCTCTTCCTGGAGGAGGCAGGCATTTGACCAAGCAAGGCTCTAGGGGCCGAAGCAGTGTTGAAACATTATGACTGTCGTTAAACTGCTTACAGAATCCCTCAGCTGAGCTCCCAGAAAAATGTGTACATCAAAAGTCACTTTTCCCTTTCCTGCTTTGGGATTAGGATCCCAACTCTTTTCTTGCAAAAGAAAAATTTCAGTAACTTAAAAAAAAAAAAAAAAAAAAAATAGTTATCTCCAGGGTAAGATCTGTGCAGTTTACTATGGTTGTATATAGCCAGAGGTAGTGAAGTTTTATCAGGGATAATGTTTGGGTGTTGTTTGTTCCCATGATAAAGTCTTCGTTTTCATGTTGTGTTGTTAAGATGTAGTGTTGCTCCAGAGTCAGGCAGCATTTTAACTTTCATTCATCAACATTCATTCATAGAGTCATAGTATGGTTTGAGGTGGAAAGGACCTTAAGATCATCTAGTTCCAATCCCCCTGTCATGGGGCGGGATGCCTCACACTAGGCTCTGTCACCCAGTGCTCTGTCCAATTCATCAACATGCGCACAGCCCCTCAAGTGGTTATTCTTAATCCAGTTTAATTTCAGTGATCCAGTTTATGGTGTCTTGGGAACTGCCATCAGGGTAGGGAGTACAAATGCCATTTGTGTCTCACCACATGTAAGAGATTACTGTTATTCAGCTTTTCTAGAGTTGTTTAACTTTTTTGATGTCACAAAAGTCCAAGGTTTCTACCAAGTGTGAGTACGTGAAGTACCATATATATAATGGTTCTGGACTGTGCTGAATTGGACTAAATATTGGTGGGCTAGGCTGAACTGGGCTAAAATGGGTTCGGTTGGGCTGAACTGGGCTAAAATGGGTTCGGTTGGGCTGAACTGGGCTAAAGCTGAAGGGGGGCTATAGGGATCCTAGGGAGAGACTCTTCATTAGGGACTGTAGTGACAGGACAAGGGGTAGCAGGTTCAAACTTAAACATGGGAGGTTTAGATTGGGTATAAGGAAGAAATTCTTTCCTGTTAGGGTGGTGAGGCACTGGAATGGGTTGTCCATGGAAGTTGCAAGTGCTCCATCCCTGGCAGTGCTCAAGGCCAGGTTGGATGAAGCCTTGTGTGGCATGGTTTAGTGTGAGATGTCCCTGCTTCTTGCAGGGGGGTTGGAACTGGATGATCTTAAAGTCCTTTCCAACCCTAACTATTCTGTGAGTCTATGATAATGTTGCCACTTCTCAGACTCCTGTTTTTGTTCATATTCTGGTAGACCATGTGGAAAAGCAGCTTGCTGCTTGCAAATGTATATCAACCACTTTATCAGTTAATTTATTTTGGCTTATTTACTGATTTTTTGAGTAGCATGTAGCCTATGATGCGTTTTTAATAAAAGAGGTGATGAAGGAAAGTGTTCTGCCTCTTCATCTTGCATTTGAAGTTGCTGGCCTCTCAGAGATTGTGGGAACTTTACAGTCGAAAGGAGAAAAAACTGAAATAAAACATTTGTTTCCTTTTTGCATTCTGAGGAATTGTCTTTATTTTTTTATGATCCTTATTATATCACTGTTAAGCTTTTAGATAGTGGCATATATTTTTGTATGTCTCATCATCTTTAAAGTGAGACGCACAGCATGAGACTTACAGAGAGAGGCAACTTCTAAATTGTGGTGTGTGCTAAATTGGGCATGCAAACTCCCATTAGCAGTGAGACATTAATACAGGTTGCATATCTAATTCACAACATGCAGGGTGGAAAATGCTGCCTTCAGTAGTTGGTGAAAGTAGCTGTGAAGACTACCTAGTTAGAGGGTGATTGCTCTTTGGGAAGAAAGAAATCAGTCTGTTGGTGACTTCTAAACAAGCAGTAAAGCATGAATTGCGGTGGAGGTTTTCCCGACATTTTAGGGCTATGGTTATTGTGGACTTAAGCTGTTTTTCTTGGGGAACTCTGGAAACCAAATCCCAGCTGTGTCAATATATGGTTATAAACAAAGCAGACTTCTAAATAGCAACTAGTAAAAGTGCATAAACTGAGGTCAGCATTTCCTTCTTAGAAGAAGGTGGTTGTACATAGCTGTCTTCCTCGAGGTGACTTTCAGAGTACAAGAAAACTCAAAATAGCACTTGGCTAAAGAATATTTTCTTCAAGTAACAACTAAAAGATCTCTTCCTAAGTTCACACTGGCAATTATATCAGTGCATCTGCTTGTTCAGGTGTGCCCGCACCAAGATGTGTGTGGGCTTTAGGTGGTTTAATCAGTCCAGGTCTTTCCTCTAGTCTGAATCAGTTTAGCAGTCTCAAGTTTCAAAAGTTCAGTTTGTCTTGGCAGTACCATTGTATATGTGTGATAGCAGAGGTGCTTAGTAAGATTACTATTAAATTATAATGCCAGTGGATATGTATTTTGTGATTTCTCTACTTGTGCAATGCTTGCATTGCATATGACTTTTAAGATACTCTTTATGGTGGCACTGCTGTATAAAGTTGTCTGAGTTGCCAAGACAACTTGTTGCTGAGTGTCAAGTGGCAGTCAGCTGAGAACATTTAGCCATCCATGTAGGTGTAGAAATAAGCTATAGGGTAAATGTCAAGTGCTGACAGTGGAGGAAATGTTGATATTGCTGTATAATAATCTCTACATGAAACTGCACAAAGTAGGAGGAATGAATGCTTTACTTGTTCCAGGTACAGGAACTGTTTAAGATACGTGACTGAAGACATGAGTTCTGGTGCCAGCTTGGCTTGCAGAGTTAGATCAATTCAGGACTTTGTCTGTGTGCACAAGCACTGAGGAGGGATGCTGAACCGTGACAGTGACCTGGTTACTGAATTCTCATTTGTTGGAAGTTGTCAGGGTTGGGCTACAGAGTGCTTGCAATGCTCTCAGCACCAACCGAGTACAATATAGTTCTTACAAGTGGGTGAGCTTATCCTTAATGTGCTTGGAAGTGGCTGGTTACCATGGTGTCATGGGTCTAAGCTGTCAGCCTTGCTGTTAACAAACCACCGTGCCTGCATGGAACTTGAGTGACTGCTGGAGCTTCTCATGATCCTAGAGATAGACATAAGAGAAATGAGCTTGGGACCATAGCCTGTTCCTAGACTTCTGATGTAACCACTGCAATGAATGGAATGATGAAATTCAGATCACAAATTATTTTATTTTGTTCTTCTTTTTAGAAACGCTTTATAAACTTGATTTGAAAAGAAAAGTTGATGACTGACAAAATAATTATCCTGCTTTGAAGCCTCAGATACATGCTTAGTAGTATTCTGTTGTTTATACTTAAGTTTTGTTGATTACAATGTGTTGGATGGATTGGACAATCAAAATTCTAATTTACATGGGGGTCTTTCACCTTGGCTACTCCCTGTGCATGATACTTTAGCTAAGTAGCTTGTTTCCTTTGTAGCATTTCTGTAGATCATCACTTTTTAATATACCTCTGTTATATCTAAACAGATTTCAAATTTCTATCAAATTTCTGGTTCTACATGGATAACTTATATAATTAGTGCAGTAAATTATGCAGGTTTCTATGCAACTATATAGTAATTCTTATTTGAAGAATTACTATTGTTGCTTTTGGTTTATAATTTCAGTCTCATTTTAGTGTAATTTCCATAGTGTGCACTGAAGCAATCTTACCCATATTTGTAATTGTCTGTATGCTTTAAGAATAAAATCAAACATTTAAATTAAAATTAAACATTTTGATGTTTATAAAGCAGAGTTACTTATCCTGCTTTTATCGACTGGTGTTCAGAAGTAAGATTTTGGTTTAGACTCTTTCTGACTTTAAAATGAACATGACTAACATGTAGTTTTATGCTAACCCTGGGTGATGAAGTGATTGATTTCATGTTCTCTGGGATAGCAGACAGCTCTCTTTTCTTAACTGTCTAGGACCTGCCATTGAGCTTGAAAAGGTAAAACCAGAGCCAATTGAGCCTGAACCCGAGGTACAGAAGACCTTCAGTGAGGAAGCAAATACATCAACGTACTATCCTGCCCCTGTTCCAGTAATGGACAAGTATATTCTCGAGAATGGAAAGGTATTTTGAATTAAATAAGCATGATGAATTTGTAAATGTCCAACAGGTGATTTCCTTGTGGAATTATGATTTCAGGTATTTTGCACAGTAGCAACTTATACAAGCTTCCTCAGTTATCATAAAGGTGTGCTATTATGCTGAGGAGAATTATGACATTACATAAATATGAACAGTACAGAACATTATCCTCAGCAATGAGAACATTGAATGCTGGATAACACAAAGAATATGATATTAAATATGCATACTGTCCAAGCAAATTGGTATAGTCTTCAGTTGGTGACATAAATAAATCCACCAAATACAGTCCAAAGTCAGTAGCTCACATTATAAAGTTACATTGGTCTGTTTAGCAGAAATACTTTTTCCTAAAAGGTCCTTAATGTTTTAATGGGCTGTAGTCAAAATGCAGAGATGCATTCATGTTTTGCTTGAATTTGAGTCCAGTAGATAGTTACGCACCCTGGAATGAAAATGGGCTCCCTTCAGTCTGGTAGGAGCATTGCCACTGAATTGAGCCTAATGTAATGCAACTTTCCAGTAACTTATATAAAGTTGGTAAAATACCATGTAGCTGTAGTTTGCCAGCACCTCACTGATAGCTCTTCAAACTTCAGCATGTTTAACTCATTGTCCGCTCATCTACCTGCTTTTGAAGTTGTTGCCATTACCACTAAATGAACATCCTATTCATTTCTTTTACAAAACTATGTCCTTCAGAATTGCCTATGCAGATCCTGTTTCTTAGGAGTTGTATGCATTTGGTACCATAACCTGAGAACCTTTAAGGAAGAAGTGTCCATTTCAGCCTTGTCATACAGCAGATTTACTGGTGAAATAGCATGAAGTACTACTTTTTCAGATTTGTGTTAACAGATTGACTGCATAAGTGTCTGTCATTCTTGAAAATGAATTTAATGTAATTATTGGGGACAAGATGTATGTGAAAAATAGTATAATCTTGGCAGGTTGACAGGTATTTGGTTCAGATAGCTCTTCTCACCTAATGTATTTAACATGTCATTTGCTTGTATATTTTGTGCGTATCTGTGCAATGAAAACTTAGAACGTATTGCTGTGAGAGTTTGGTTTACCTCCTTTTTTTGTTTTTTGCTTAAGGCCTGTGGGATAGGGCATGTCCTTTAGTATTTGTATACAGCTTTTCTTGACTGTTATTTCATCTGCCACCTTCTTGGCACTTCCATGCTGCAGTTTTCTCTGTCTTTACTGATAATGATATCTCTTTAACTTTCTTTTTGTAATTTTATTTTTTCTTTAAATTTGCTTGTTTACTGGGGCTTCAGTCCGCTCAGATGCCAGAAATGTGAACTAATAATGTATTTCGAGCGATGGGGAGGGGTGGGGTGTCTCAGTTTTCCTTATTTATGCCTGTTTTTCATTATTGATTTATTGACATGCACCACTGGTGTAGTTGAAATACGTTTTTAGAAATCTTGCCCTTTGTGGCATCTAATCTGATCTTAGTAGGATTCTTTCAAAGCAGATAAATCTCTCCCCTCCAGAGGGAGAATAGAGTTACTGAAAAAGAGCCTGTGGCATTCATTTAAAGAAAAGAAAGATTAAAAAACCTAGCAAAAAGGATAGTTCATCTTCTGAGATACACTTTAGACATTTTAGATATGTTGCCCACATTAGTGCAGTCAGAGTGATGAGCATTGCTTTGAATTTGCTGTTGTCTCTGTTGCATTGTGCTTGAAGGTTGATTCTGCAGTTGCTGAAATTAGTGGTAAAGTTCTCATTGATTTCATCCCGCCAAGGGTCTGGCCCAGAGGCAGCTCTTCCAGCAAGAAGGAAATGGCTTCTGAATCTGGAGTACAGTAAGCTTCCCATAGCTTTGGGAGTAATAGGAAACAGTACTGAGTTACAGAGAGGTAAACTGAGACACTGACAGATTAAATTCCTTGCCGTAACACTGCTAGAAATAGAAGAAGGGAGACATAAGATTTCTCTGTCTGTGGCTGTCTGTCATGTAGTTGCCATTCCCATAGGTGTTTCATACTAGTGATGACTTTTTAAATAAATGAAGCATGTTCAAAGAAGAGATGATCTGAAACATAAATAAAGTACTTGCTGTAACTTGGTGTTTTCTTTTAAGTAACTTAAAGCTAATGAATAATGTAGTAGTTTAAGAGACTAAATCTTCAGTGAAGACAAGCCCTAATTTTGGCAGAGGGGAGTCAGATTTTTGATCAAATACTGCAGTCTTTCCAACTAATGTGATACAGACGTGCTAATTTGGCATGTCACAACGTTCCTAATCTTAGTTATTGGCTAAGTAACTTATACTCATTTTTACAGATAACTTTTTCCAAGATCAAACCAGAAGTAACTGAATTATGATTGTAACATGATTGTTTTCTGAGCACGGACTGCTCACTCTGATTGAAGTTGTATTATAAAATATGTAGAGAGCGCCAAGAGAGTGTGACTTTTTTTTAAAGCAATTACAGAGAGGCTTGACAGAAGGAAGATAAAACAGGGGTGTTCATATTGTGGTTTTTACAGGTTTTATTTCTGCCCGTTACAGAATCTAAATACCATGTGGACTTGTGAAAAGCTTCTTAGAATCCCTTTAGCCTAGAAGATTCTGCTGGAGAGGCAGCTTGCTTTATGGTTTTATACTCTAAGGAAGTTAGACTTCTCATTTGTTTCTTATAAAGTAGCTGGTAGCCAAAGCGTTCATATTTTCCTATTTAAGTTTTTAAACAGCTAGTTGCTTTTAAAAGATGCTGTTGTACTAAAAAATTTCTTTGGGTTATAGCCTTTATTAATTATTAAAGTGGGTTTCTGTTTAAAGAAGAAATGGTATTTGATTGAATACAGGCAGTAAAATTATGAGTATATAAAATTTTACAGTAGCTTTGTCTGATTTTCATTGCATTTAATGGGACTTCTGTGTTACTTTTCAGCTGTGTATGGGTAGCAGGCACACTTTATGTAATGCCACATGAAGGGAATAAAACTTAAGAGGAAAACAATGAAGGCAAACAGAGTCTCCTAATACAGTTTTGTTATAAAATTTTGTTCACAAGATTTAATTTATTTGGATCATGAGGCAGTAAGTTTTTATTAGTGTTAATGCTGCAGAAAGAACTTTATTTGATGAGATATTATGAAACCTGAATTTTAGGTAAAACAATCCAACTGATATATATTTTTGTGTGTTTTGCACTTTTACAGATTATCTGAAAGTAAGTTCTGTTTTCTTCCTTTCTAGTGCAGTGAACTCGTATCAGTAATTAGAATAATTAGGTCATGCATTAGCTTGTTATGGATGATGAGCAAGCATGGGCCCAACTGAATCAAGTTCATCACCATGTGAACAAAACATTCAGTGTGCAGGGATAGTTCAGGTGATGGTCTGTACTCCAGGAATAAGGAGCATATATATACAAGGTATGAGGTATTCTCTGTTGTTTCACACAGGGCCAGCATTCATGTCCTTGTTGCACTCATGTCAGGCCCATGCTAATTACTGGTGAACTCTTTTCCTTGCTGTTGCTTGATGGTGTCCTGTTTATCAGGACTAGCAGCTCAAACATACCTAGTGGCAGCCTAAGGATGGTACTCAGGGTCTCATCCTGCATTCATCGAAAATCTAGAGCAGTGGGAATCTTGGGGTAGAGAGATGGTATAGCTCTGTGGGAGTCAACCCAGCACAGTCAGTGCTGAGCAAGACTAATAAGCACAACTAGACTCAAGCAGCTTCCTTTTCGAGACACAACAATGGCTTCATACTGCATTTCCCATATTATCTTGCTTTACCACTTGAAAATCTAATGAAATATCTTTACTCCCCATTGTGTGGATAATGGAAAGTTTATGATGTTGCAGCAATGGATCATTGCCTTATCACAAAACAGTATTCACCTGGATAGACTGATTGCCTATCATGTACAAAACTTCATAATGGAATTGGAAGTTTTACAAAGCTTCCAGTCTCTCTTGGTTTATACTGAAACTGAGGCTCTTAAAATCCCTTTTCCACTTCTAGCTACTTAAAACAATTGGGCTGAATTTTGCCAACAGATACAGGATGCAACTTAGAAAGTTTTTTTTCCTCTCTACTGTCTCCAAAAATACGCTGGGTAAAGACTGTTTCAGCCAAAGGGAAACTTTCATATCAAAGACAATGTTTCGTCTTGCTCCTGAATTAGGCTGGTGCAACTGCTTGGTTTATGTGCTGTGCATACCTTTATAATACTGGATGTGTTTACTGTTTCCTTCTTCTGTCTCTCCCTGACTATAGTCCTTCAGGAGATAGGCTATGGGGGGGGAGGGAGGATATGTAGAAAGTAAGAAGAATTGAATACAAAAAGGAACTATATTATATAAGAGATTGACTTGAACTCCCTAACCCACAAAGTTGGAGAAGTTTCAGAATTAGGCAGAATGGATTTGTTCAGCCCTAATTACTGTTATTATAGTACCTAATATTAATGTTCCTACAGCACTTGGATACTGTTGTGTGCTACATACCATAGATAAGTTGTTATTATTACTACCTTCTAGGTCCATCTTGGCAGTGGAATTTGGGTAGATGAGGAGAAATGGCACCAGCTGCAAGTAACACAAGGAGATTCAAAGTATACAAAAAATCTAGCGGTTATGATTTGGGGAACAGATGTTCTCAAGAACAGAAGTGTCACAGGAGTTGCAACCAAAAAAAAGAAAGATGCCGTTCCCAAGCCACCTCTCTCACCTCACAAATTAAGCATTGTCAGAGGTAGGTTATTTGAAAACTTTTGCTTCCTGCTTTGGAGTTTAACCATTAATCACTGAGTTGAAAGATGCTTCTTTTCAGCTCATATAAAATTAACTGATTAGAAACTGTAATTCAGATTGCTATTGCGTTGTGAAGGGCATAGGTGTACAGGAAAAGTAAAACACATTGCAATAGCTGTGCACAGTGCAGGCCTTCACAGCTGAAGAGTTGTACATTGACTTCAGTAAGATTCAAGAAGATCATCACTTTAAATCACTTACAGGACAGGACTCTGAGCCTGGAGAACAACATGTTGTTCTGGAATTCATTTATAGCATAATGATTTTTTAAATGCATATATTCCTTTTAACAAGCCTGAGAGTAGCTTTACCACATTTTTTCAGCCAGAATGTAGCCAACTCTGGCATGAGGCACAGAAACCATTATAGCTGTGACTATAGAAAATAGGTATACCTTCAAAGGCAAGAAAGAATAGTTTTATCCTTTTCAGAGGAGAAAATGGAAATAGTAAAAATTAATTGTTGCACTTGAATTGGAATTTGAACAGGAAGTTTGAATCTGGTAGGAAAAATCGCAATGACAGTTACAGTAAGTACAAGCCTGAGTCCACGTATGCAGTACTTTGAGAGAGAGAAGGCCTCCTCCTTTATTTAAAATGAATAGTGAATTTCAGTCCCTTTGTATCATCATGCTTGTGTTTTGCATTCATTTCTGTCTCTCTTGGTATTTCAGGCTTCTTTTTAAGTCAGAACAGAGTTGGTTCCTCATGGAATACATACTGGAATTGGATTTTTAGGTTTTGTGTGCATACTAAATTGCAGTTGGGCTGAAAAAAATCTCCCTATTTGATTGAGCTTCGTTATTCTGCATTTCCTGTTCTAAGTTGCTATGTGTTCTTAACTACCAACTTTTTAAGAGCTATTGTAAACTGCCTTGCAAGTACCATGTGCTGAAAATAAGAAACATGATTCCTCTTTGAGTGTGTGCTTGTGTCTGTGTTGCATGGGGAAAAGTTGGAAACTGATCTTTGTCCTGTCATCTTTCTGAGTTTGTAAGAAATGAGTAAAAGACATGGCTGGTTGGGTTTTTTTTTTACTAATTGCTTCAAGAATATATGTGGAAGTACAGGCTGTTCATGCTGATTTTCCAGTTTTGGCCAGGACCTTTTCAGACAATTCTAACACATGTAGCAAGGTAATGATGTACTGGCCATGTAAGGAATCCACACTGTAGCTGTCGCTACCCTTGTCAGCCCCTAATGGGAAACAGAATTGGTTACCCAGATGCACACTTACAAGCGTGCAGTAAGAAAGAGTTATTTCTCCCTGGCCCATTGCAGGGAACTTTTTAGTTTTGCTGTTGGAGGCTGTTGCTCCTCAGTACCGCTGGCAAGAGTGCGTATGTGAGAGTTTCTTCTACTTCAGTCAGGCCGCTCTGTATCGTTTGAGCCAGTTAAATGATGGCTTTCTTCTAACTCATTTTGACTACAGTGACTTTGGGAGTACATGGTGAGAGGCAGATGGGGCCCTTCCTTCTCTTTTCCATGCCTTCACACTCACCAGCATTTCAGCTCTTCCCTATTTCCTTATTTTCCTATGTTTTCTGTCGTACTTTTGCTTCCAGCCTTGACGACCATTTGAATTCTAGTGTTCCATACCCTGGTTTTCCATGTTCCTCTTTCCAGTGTTTCTTCCATCTTGTCTTTCTCTGTTTGTTAGACTCAGGCCTGTACAGTCTCCTCTTGAACCAGTTTTACTGCATGGCCAGTGTTTTAGGTGGCAGCAGGGAGACTTCTTATATCAGTGGTACTAAGTGGCACATAACCATGATTTTCCACGTTGTTATGTCTTTTGCGTTTGCGTCAGTGTTAGCCTGCCTTGTCCCATCATGCCAGCAGTGTTTCCTGGAAAGTTGGAAGTGATCAAATAATTTGTTGTGGAAAAGAAAAGAAAACAAAACAAAACAAATGAGTAGCAAGTGGACAGACAGTAAAATGTGTGGGAGTTAGAGTTTATGTAGCCAATGAATGGGTCTGGCAGGGCAGAGAGAAGTAAAGCTCCTTGTTAGTCTTGAGGTCTGTTTGAATCTTTGGTCCGGTCAGAAGGAGTATCTATATGCTTCTATAAAGCCAAAAAAGAAGCAGAACCCCCAAATCACTCTTTAGAGCCCCTAAGGCAGGATCCTTGTGTGAGTACTAAACTAACTATTTCTGTGGTCCCTCATAGAGATGGAAGAGGAGATGATCATGGATCTCTCCAGGTCTGATGACTTTAAGATTCATAGCTGATGAATGAGTTTTGTCAAGTGATTCCTTGCTTGACATTGTGGCTAAACTAGTAACATAGCCTGTCTTTTACTGGAAGTTCACCTTACTAGGTGTATCTGCTGCAGCCTGGAGTATTCCTGTAGTGCAAGCTTGTGTCCTACAAATGCCCTGGGTTTCTTCAGGTTCTCAGTGATGTGCCTCCTCTTAGGTGTTGTATTTCAAATCATAGTTTACTGATGATTAGCTTTTCAGCTGTCAGGCTGCATGTTAATTAATTTTTATTTCTTTTGTATTCAGTAGCTCTTACAACATGAAATTGCCATTGTTTTAGATGTTCTCATCATTCTGTGGACAGACTAACTTATTTAAAATACATTTTTGAACAGCAGCATTAGCTCTTAATGTGCCTGATATCTCTAGCTTCTTTAAAAACCCTACTGTGTGGTATGTAATAAAGGAATTATAAGAAGTATGATGCATGAGCATTGTTATAAACCTTATTAATGCAAAATAACCTTTTATAAAACTTCTGAGAGGTTTCTAAATGAACTACAAAGCATGCATAGTACTTAACTTTCATAACTTTTTAATATGACTCTTTAGAAATGTTGTAAACAGTGTTAATTAAGCGGTAATCTCTGTGGCTTTCTGTATATGTAGCCATAAACGGCTACTGGAATAGATTACTAGGCAAAGCAGAACAGAGTTTGTTTGACCAATCTGGAAAGCCTATATGACAAAAAAACATTGTTCTGGTTATGAAAACCAGAAAATAAAAACCCAAACCTGCATGTCGCTAAAGGGTTGGGTTTGTTGCACCACATCTGATTTCAGTAGCTTCTGCAGGATTCTGGCACTGAGCTACCGACTCTGTGAAGCAGAATTGTCTCAACTTTCATTGCTGTCATTGCTTTTGCAGTTATTACTGTTGCTTGCTTTTTGTACTCTAGTTAAGTGTACTGTGCAAATGTGCAAGATGTTTCTCACCCTGAATAGTCTACTAATAAAAGCAAAATACACCCAGGACCGGGCATCTGGTAAAGACACATTAATATAATTTGAATAGATTTTAAGAATAACATAACTTAGTTAATGTCTTCTCCTACTGATTACTGCTGCTCTTCCTAACCATTATTATTTACTTAACTTTCCTGAAGGTATGAAGGTAGGAGTGACTCACAGGGAACTGTAGGTAACAACAGTTCTGGTGACACCATTCACCTGGGGAACGACTCTAAATCTGCAGTGGAGCTGTGGACAAATAAAACGTTAGGCAGGCAAGACTGACTGAAAAAATTTAGCCTTGCTTCTCTATAGAAAACCTATTAATGTAGTCACAGCATAACTGGAAATTGGTCATGTCAAAGATTCAAGCCTGGTGAAAAATCTTGACCTTGACAAGATAGCCAATGAATNAGGCAAGACTGACTGTAAAAGGCTCAATTTAGCCTTGCTTCTCTATAGAAAACCTATTAATGTAGTCACAGCATAACTGGAAATTGGTCATGTCAAAGATTCAAGCCTGGTGAAAAATCTTGACCTTGACAAGATAGCCAATGAATCAAAGAAAGCTTCTGTTGTCTTGCAACAGTTGTACACAGTGCTTACTCAGTGCTGTCTAGTTAGCCCAACATAGGGCTATATTCTTTTCTAAAAATATCCTAATGGCTCTTTCATTTCTTTCTTTTTTTCTCCCCAGAATGTTTATATGATAGAATAGCACAAGAAACTGTGGATGAAACTGAAATTGCACAGAGACTCTCCAAAGTCAACAAGTACATCTGTGAAAAAATAATGGATATCAACAAGTCATGTAAAAATGAAGAAAGGAGGGAAAGTGCAAAGTACAATTTGCAATAAATTTTGGATTTTTAATAAAATCTTAGTGTTTTACTTAAGTGTTGGGTTTTTTTATTTGTGTGGCATTTCTGGAGATGGGAGAAGCTGACTTGAAGAGTTACTCTCCTAGAACCTGGCTCATTTTTTGAGCACTTCTGTCAAAAGCTTTTCTATGGTGTAACCTACTTTTAAATAACGTAAGATACATTGTAAGTCTACTGCCAATGAAACTGAATTTTCAAAGGTTTTTGCAATGAGTTGCAGTATGCTAACTGCACTTCTGTATATAGGTTGTAATTCTGCAAACACCAACCCATTTTGCCTACAATTTGTTTTACTGGAGTCAGTGAATCTAGGCTACAGTAAACGTCGGCTAAGATGGAAGAACTGTACAGAATCTACTTTGCTATTGAAAAGGGGGTTATTGTATTTTACAAAGTGTTTTTTCTGAACTGAAATTTTAATCGCTTGTTTTTATAAATCTTTGTTTTGATCTCTAACAATATATTTGGTCAAAAACACGTGAAGAATGCTTCTTTTTCACTTCCTAATCACCATTGCCATCACAGTTTAACAACAAAGAATCCAAAGCTGTAAAATCACCATTTAATTAAAAAACTAAATAAATCTAACAGCAGTTCTTTTTCAGGAATGAAGGCACTTTTCAGATTTCTGGTTATGGTACAAAGCTCCTCGGTATGTCCATCTGACTGTTCTTGAAACACTATATTTTAGTGTATTTGTACTTTTAAATGATTAAGGATTGCCACACTACGGCAAAGTTGTGTATAATAGAAAATTTAGTACCACTTTGTCTGAGTCCATAATTTAACAATGGACACTTTTAGCACAAAATTAAATAAAAATAATTTTCTACATTGAAGTTAGAATTGTGATGCAAATTTATAAGGAATAATCTGTTGTCTGAATTATAACTTATTGTCTGTAAGTGAAAGAAAATAACCTGAAGTCTTGTTTCATGAAAGATTCTGAAAATATGATTTGTAGAGATAACTTAGGGCCTGGACTGATGAATTTTGGGGATTTTGATTTTAGTATCTTAGTTAACCTTCCGTTAATTTCATGCACACAGATGTGATTGTCTGCCTTTCAGGCTGCCTGTTCCAAAGTGTCGGCATTCGTTTCTTTTCTACCACTTCAATTCTGCTTCCCGTAGTTTTGAAAGACTTGCCATTTCTTATCATCTTCCTATAGCACTGGTATACCCTAATGTTAAACCTTTTACGGTGTTCTGTGTGCATAGGTGATTTGGAAAGGAGCAATGTAAGGATTCTTTAAAGGGCTGGAGTGGATTGAAGGAGGGGAGGGGAGAGGAGGAGGTGTGCTGGAACTGCAGTGCATGCTTGAAGAGATACAGAAAAACAACACGTCTCTTTCTGTACACCACATATGCTTAAATGATGTCTTAATTCAGGACATAAATGTTTGTTTTATGATTTTGAAAGTGGAATTTCATGATTGGCTTGTGCCGGTCTAGTGTGTGCCAAACAGGTATGCCCCTCTTTCCCTTTTCACATCCCTGCATTCTCGTCCCTTCCCTTGAACTGGCACTTGTGATAACACAGATATATTGGATCTCTCTGATTTCCAAGGTTCATTACATCAGACCTGGTTGTAACAGGATGGAGCCAGGGAGTGTTCATAGCAATGGATGAGAAGAGGAGAAGTGTCTTTTTACGGTGGCTTATGTGTGCCCTGAAATTGCATTTAACAGCCTAGCTTGTCTCCTGTTAATCGCAAAGTGTTCTTAGGTAGTGTTTAATGAAGTGCATAAATGTTTATGCTTCCCAATTTGGGATGCTAAATAGAAAATTAGTGTTTATAATGTCAGTGCATGTATTCTTCTATTAAATAAAGAACAAAATAGAGATAACATTGAAGAATCACTTAAAGCAGCGAGTTCCCTCTTTTCAAGCAGACTTGTGAATGTAGTTTTTTTAAAATGATGCTAGGACAATCCACTAATTTGGGGAAGAATGCCCATAATTTCTTCAGTCTTTTATGGCTTTAGTACTAATGTGTTTTCATTGTAACAGATTCTTTAATGAGAAGATCATGCTGCACTTCTTAGAAGATAAGCCTATTTGAGACAGCATTTTATGAAACCTGGGAAAAGCAGATTAGAATTTAATTAGAGTTAGGACTCCAGCCTCACCCCCAAAATCAGTGATTTTGTGTGTGTCTGCAAAACTAGCATTGTCTTTTTAAGGCTTTCCTGTCCCATCAGATGTTAATGCTGTATACTGCTGGAGAATTTAAATGTTCTCACTGGGGGAAAAGTACCTTGGAAGTCTTTATTATTGCTTCCTGGGGTTTGTCAGCCCAGGCCCAGCAGATAGTTGTCAGTGGAGTTTAACAGAAGTATTTGACACCACAAAAAGGTCCACTTCCCTTTGAAGGGTGGTGGTTTGGGGTCTGATATGGTGTCTTTTGGACTGGGCAACTGGTGTTGTATGTGAGCATCGCCTGAAGCTTTGTTGAGTTATGGTAAAGGAATAAGATGTATTAGAGGTAATATACTATGGTATAAAAGTATTATACTGTGACTTGAACTAAATCTTTGGATTTCTGGAACTTGTAATAAGCCAGGTTTACACACTGTAATTGTAAGGCCATGTGTAGAGGGCTCTGCAGTGGGTAGCAGGTGTGTGTGAATAACTTATATTTGACCATTGCTCTTGTCTTTTCCCTCCCCATGCGCCTGTATGAAAACCATATAAGATTTTCCGGTGTGTCTGTTTCAAGTTAGGAAATAGGCTATAGTTGTCGTGTGTTCTAGCATTACCCAAGAAAAAAATCAGGCTTCTCTGCATCGAAATACTGATGTATAAATTAACTGAATCTCATTTCACTATATTATATATAGTTATACTACATTTATGGCCAGTGCTGTTCTTGTTGGTACATTAATTCTTCCATAATTGTGTCTGCCTGTACATAGTTTTCCTTTGTTCATGATGCATCTCCCATGAATCTACCATAGGAAACTATGTGAAAATAGTGCCTACTAACTTTTTCCTGCTCCAGCTTAACTTCATACTTGTACATCATCTGAGATGGGAGAGAATTTTGACATAAAATGAAGAAGGTTTTATTATACCCTGTAATACCCCTCATTCATCATTCTAAGGTTTGTGCTGTGCTATTACTTCATACTGTAAACCTGGATTTGTAAGTATCAGAACTGACTTTTTGTCCTAAGAGATCAATGCGTACTGTTCACTTCTTTATTTATCAAAGAAGGAAGAAGGTATTACTGTTATATGACTAATCTGATCCTTTGTTGCCACACACTGCAGCTGTAATTTCTGATATTCATGACCTGATACATATTAAAGTGCCTGTGGCACAATTACAAGGAAGTAAGATTAGAGGTAACAAAGAGGGCTTTATTTTGTATTAATGATTTTATAAGGGAAATGAGGTATTGTATCAAAGGAAAGATTTTGATACCTGACTCAAGACATGTAGTCACTCAATTAAAATGAAAGCTAGTATTTGTTAGAGAAAAAAAAAATCATTACAGAACAAGTTTGGATTTAGTGATGATTTGTGCAGATGGGAGTTTGATTTTTTTTAATACAGCCAAACTTAAATGCTTAATCATGTCACAGTTGAACTCTTAAGTGGAAGGAATTTAGGGTTGCATTTAGTTAGCTATAGAGCACGACTGTCAAAGGAAGGTGCAATCTCCCCGCAGGAGGTCACTTTGCACCGTACCTTTGATGTTGTATCTGATAGATTAATACAATGCTGCTTTGTTGTCTGAAGCATAGATTAATGTTTCTCTTGGAAGTTTTAAGTAGCAACAAATGGAACATTTTTGGATTTGTGAAACTGTAAAGGTAATTCAACTTCATTCTTGCAGAATCCTCACAGGAGTGAGAACTTGGGAGGCATTCCGTGAGGATTGGGAACATTCTGTATTATCTGCAGCCTCCCTGGGCATCGGCTGCATTCGTAGCTCTTGAGAAACCCAAATTTGCCTGGTTTCTGAAAGGGACAGCAATGCTGTGTTACATGGAGCTATATTGTATTATTTCACTATCCCCTCTTCTGGTATGAGAAGTGACAACTCTTCAGAGAGACAGAAGGATGAAACTTGTGCTTCTACAGAGTGAGGTGGTAGTTCTCTCAATACTCTTGAAAGTATTTGCCATTCTGTGCATGCCTTTAGCCTTGGATTGATGAAGTCATAACATCAATTGCTTAGACTTTATTGGTGTCATTTTTTTTCTCATCGTAGCGCTGTGGAAGTGTGAAGTGATTCATACAACACTGAGGCAATAAAAATGTTATGAAGTGCAATCATTGCATGTTTCATGCTCAGTAGCTAATTTTTAATTTCACCATCTTGGACACTTTCTCTTCCCCTGAGCCTTCCTAAATAGGAAAGCAGAATCATTTGGACTCGGAAAACAGGACCAGTGATTCAAAAAGGAATTAATTTACTTGGCTGTTCATTTGCTTTACTTTTGTGATTATTTCTGCTGTTTATGTTTGAATAATAACTTCCTTTCTGTGCATCAGAAGCCCAATTGTTCAGTCCTGCAATGAAATCAGCAATGCTGTGCTTGTGACATCATTTGTTTACCATAAAGAGGAAAGTAGCTCACCTATGTCATCAGACAAACTTGCATTGTGGCTGGATCAGAGCAGAGATGAAAGTAAGTCTGGAAGGAAAGGAAGCAACTGAGCCTAAAGGATCTTTTTCTGTGCCGCCTTCTGACTAGACAATTTCTTCCTGCAAAGGAAATTATCCTCCACATTTAGAATAGCAACTTCATGTTCCTTGTTTATTGATAGTAAAACCTTAGCAGAACTAAACTCTTTATTAGTATATACATTTAATGCATCAGGCTGTGTACCTTAATATTCAATTTTAGTCTTTGATGATTTTAATTTACAGTCACAGGAAACTTCCTGAACACCCAAGAGAGGTCTAGGCTGGAGGTGACTTGGGCTTTTCTTGTAGTATATCAATTGCCAGAACTCATGTGAGATACAAGATAAATTATGCTTGTTGATGCTTGTGTATCCTTTATAGTTAGCATGAGCTTTCATGCTTTTGGAGCGGAGAAAGATATAGGTTTCATAGGATAGGCTGATTATCAGAATTGGTTGTGAACACCCTTTGGTGTTCACCCTACTGAATGTGAAGAATGTACTAGGGCAGCAGTAGAGGGAGTTTGTCTTGATAGTGCCATATCACACTGATACCAGCCCTATCCACATGAGACTCAGATGAATGAAAAAGCTTACGTGAGAGAGTTTCTTACTCTTTCTTTGATACCCAAATGTATCTTTAAACTTTTCCCAAATAGTTTTATAAATCTTAATGAATTGTGGTTTAGTTAGGGGAAAAAAAAAAATATTTTCAAGTTTTTCCATTTTTCTTGTAATACCAAAGAGAAGTTTTATGGGAGACATCTNTAAACTTTTCCCAAATAGTTTTATAAATCTTAATGAATTGTGGTTTAGTTAGGGGAAAAAAAAAATATTTTCAAGTTTTTCCATTTTTCTTGTAATACCAAAGAGAAGTTTTATGGGAGACATCTTTCTCCACATTTTAGTTGGGATATTAGCCCACTGGTACTTGAAAGTAGTCCATTTGGACATTTTGTGTCTGTGAGCCAAATGCGCCATGGTCTTCCCATGTGGAGTCCTCTATAGGATTTATGGAGGTACCTTTAGAGAACAATTCTCAAAATGAGCAGGATTAAGGTGGAAGGGGCAAAGCATCTGTCTCAGATTTAATGGTCCATGATTCCATTTCTTGAAGCCTTAGGTTATGAAAACTAGAACTCCTGAAAGGAGGACTTTTTGATTTGTCTTTTTTTTTGTCCTATGTTAGAATGCTTTAACACTTGATGTTTTCTTTGTGTTTGCATGGACATTTTGATCTTTCCAGGGCCAACTGTACACTTAAGTCTGCATTAAACTGTACCTCCTTACAGGGATGAGGATGTAGAATTTGGGGCTGAGCAGGGATGTAGGTGATGATGTAGCATCACTTCTGCTTTGGAGCACAGTGAAAGGAACCACCCTCCTTGTTATAATAGGGTAGGACAGCCTAAAGGGTTGCCTTTTCTTTAGGTATAATCGCAAACAGCAAAGGTTGTTTATTTGCACATTGATAAATATATGCAAATTTCACTCTGTGGCTTTACTAAACTTAATAAGTAACTTAGATCCACTCAGCAGCAGCCGAATGTGGAACAGGACCCTATGTCTAATGGCACAGGCAACCTAGCAACAGGTTATGGAGGGGTCATGCAGGCCTTTTCACCCTCCCACAGAGAGTTAATACTGCAATTTAGATTAAGTCAATAGCCAAACAGCAAAATCTCAAGTGGTTTGACTTAAGGTTTCAGTCATTGGGAAGTTTTATTAATTAAAAAGTCTAAACACATATGCCAAGAATTTGGTGTTTAACAGGGACAATAATCAGCTTTCTCTTATGCAGCCAGGGGCTTCCATCTAGTGCACTTATACAGCTGCATGTTTACAGATATACTGTTATTCTGTATGAATCTCTCTATGACATGTAAATCCACAAATTGGTGCTTTTCCTGATGTTAGCCAGCCCTGTCTGTTTTCTTAGTCTTCCTTTCATTTCTGTTCCTTCTGCAAGTGGGAGACAGTCTTCTGTGCTTGTCTTAAAGGTAAGGAGACAGAAGCGTTTCACAATTCCTGGCTTCCAAGTTGTCAGCAGGGTTCTGAAGTGAAATACCTGCTTGTCATTCTTGGAGATAAGTGACACTGAGCTAGAGCATTTCCTTAGGAGATCTGGTAGTATTGCTGTCACGGTAAGGCAGACTTTGCAGTTCAGGGACTTCACATAGCAGTATTTTCTCTTTTATTTCTTGCTGTGCCAAAGCATAGATTGTAGCAAAGAGAATTTTACTCTTAATTGAAGATCTCAAAGTAGTAAGATGGAATAAGTAGATTTTTCAGTAGTAGCTCTTTAAAATGCTCATTTCTCAAAGCAGGTTCCCCTGCTTTTTCAGAGGCTCAGTGTCCTGGAATTTTCCCCCCTAATTGCACTGCCTAGGCTTGGAATGTCATTTCCATCAGATGAGCAATGGAAAGCATTAGGCGCTTTGACAGATTATACTGATTTATGCCTTTAAATTGCCTTTTGGGACTCCCTTTTTCCATTTACTACATGAAAAACAGCCACCTGTTGATCTCGGGAAGAGAGAGCTATTTCAGAGTTCTGTGATCTAAGTACGGTTCTTGAGAAGGATGTTCTTAGCTGTTGAGTGCCATAATATGAGTGGAAATGCTGCAGGCTCTGATGTATCTGCTAGTGGGGTCATTCGATGAGATGTTCCCTGCAGAACACATCAAAGCTTTGCTTGGTTGCTTCTCTGAAGAGAAACTTTGGGTGGACCGCAGCATGCTGCTTAATGAACCAAGCAGTCTTGAATGAGTGTTAAATCCATCTTTTCCTTTGCTAGGTTATTACTGTGGGTAAGTACCCTCGCTTCTCATCTTTGTGCCTTATTTCTCTGGGAATTAACTTTTTGTAATTCCTGGTTCCTGATTTACCCCTCTCAATATCTTGCCTAAGTATTTCCCCATCTTGTGAACATCTCGCTAGTCTGGGTTTCTTCAGTCTTGTACTGCCGCACAATTTCTAAGGTGTGATTAATTTTTGTAATATTTTTCCTTTACATCCACCCAAATTTATTTTAATTTTATATAAATACTTCCTATAAAGAAGTTCTTGATGCTGTCTTAAATACCGTATTTGGTTTAGTTAATGTGATGCAATCTCGTGTTTTAGGACACTTCACTTTGTCTTAGAATGTCATTAAATAGTTGTAATTTTATTTGGTAGGGCAAATTTAGCTTACCCCTAGTAAAAAACTCCTGATATTTAATTGATTCTTGCCCAACTGATGTCTCAGTTTAATTTCCTTTTTACTGTATTAAGTAAAAATATTATTCTTGAAATTAGTATTTATCTCTAATATGCTTTCCTCCTTGACTTGTGTCAAGCACACGTGTGCCAACGACAAGACAGAGGATGTTCTTCCTGCTTGCCAAACTCCTCATTCATGTATTCATAGTTCAGCCAAGCAGGTGGGTATAAACTTACAAGAAAGGGAAGCCTCAGTTGGTTTATTATTGCTAAATCTTGTACCATCTTCAAGATAACCATGGGAATTTTCTTGGGTGATGATATTCATGAATTGCCAAAGAATGCTGAAGAAATTGTATCATTATGCTGTTGTATATGCTCAGAATAAGGGAGGGCATCCTTAGAGAGACAGACAGTATGTTTTGTGGAATGATTTGATTCTGTGGTTTTATTCTGGATCCTCCAACCAAATCCCATAAGGGAATGCTGACAGAAGAACTTGCTAAACAACAAACCTCATTATGTCTACTTTGATAAATTGAAGTTGCTTTGGATAGGACTTACCCATACTTTGTTTGACCATCCCTGACAAGTAATTAACATTGTCTGTTAACCTCAGGGACCAGACCAGGATCTCAACTTCCTCCACTGAGATGGTTTAATACAAAATTGTTCTTTGCCAGAATTTTGAAGGTCAAAACCAGCTTAAATGTAAACACAAATTATATCAAGGTAAAGGAGAAAGCCTTGCAGTTAATCTGTTTGTAAGAAGTCCCTGCCTTCTTTTGAGAATTTTGAGTAGTGTCAGGCAAGGTTCTTCTAAATTTCCTTTGTTGTCTCTGAAGATTCCCTGTTAATTAACTTAGTCATTTATAAACGTTATGAAATCATGTTACTGGCTTATTACTATTTGTAAAGACTTCAGAAAATGTGTGTATTGCAGCTTTTGAAAAGTAATTAATGTTTCACTCTTAAATGCCTATTGATATTTTTGTATTTCCTATTGATTTGGATTTAATACCTCTGCCAATTTAAAGCTCACATGCTGAGTTGTCTAGGTTTCTTTCACAAAGAATGGACAGGGCAGCATTGTTGATCATGTTAAAGTTATGGGCCTCATCTGATGAGCTCAAGAAAAAAACTACTTGTAATGTTCTGCCTAATCTAGGCTTCTTCCCTCTCGGAGGAGCTGAAGGTGGCCCTTTCCCATGTGATTTGGGATGTGTTGTGTATGTTTTAACTATTTAGAAGTTTAATGATGGGAGAGGAAGATCAGAGCAGTTCAAGTGTGTGTTGTAATACTGAGTGCAGAAGCCAGTGGATTCTCTTCTGATCCCATCCTGGAGTTGCAGTATTATTAAGAACTCTGGTCAAGACCTTGGTGATGTTTCACAGGGTTATGGATGGTGCTGAACTTGCTCTCATGGTTTTCCTGCCTGAGTGATCTGATCTCTGTTCTGGAGGTCAGGTAGAACCTGTACATGAGATATTACAGCTTAAGTAAGATGTTGCCATATTTTCAATCTCTTTTTTGCTGTCTTGTCTCTGTTGGGAACCACAAACTAGCTAGTTGGCTAGCTCAGCTAGCTTTGGTATGGGGAGAAGGGTAACAATGCTAGTCAAGAGGCGGGCCACTGTGGCCTGCTATCCTTCCATGCTCCACAGGTGAGAGTGCGAGCTTGTTACAACTGACAGAGTTTGGGTATCTTTCTGTATCAGGTTTGTTTGGGATCATCAGTACTTCCATGGTGTATGATGCATCACTGCACTGTAGTGTTTAAAATTCACCTTATATAAGAGCTTATGGTGGTCAAGTTATTGTTACTTGTGTGGCATTAGCAGTGAGGGAGTCTGCAGCTGGCAGATAGCCTGTACCGGTATGGAGTTTGGTATCTATACTTGGGTTTCTCCCAAGCTGGTACTTTGTGAGAAGTTCTTCTAACCCACTCCTCAGTGAACTTGCATGGCACTTTCTTGTACATGAACAAGGAATATAGTTCATATAGTTCAATAGTTCAGTATAGTTCTTACATACAGTTCATTATAGTTCTTAGAGTTCTGTAGTTCAGTAAGGCAGCTCTGGAAAAGTTGAGGATCTTTTGTTGCTGCCCAACAATTAAACTCTTTTCTCATCTGGGAAATAAACTTCAGTGGAGTTTTACAGCAGAAGGATGTCTTGTTGGCTGGTGTTGCCTGTGCTGTGCATGTGAGAATTACCTGTTTGTACTGTCAGGTACCCCAAATGTAATTACTGGAAGAAGCAGATACAGGATGATGAAAGGAGTTCGTATTTGTTATTCAAGGGCTTTCTCTTTATTAAATACTTCAGCAAAATTTGAGTAACCAGTGACCTCTTTTGAGAAGTGACTCATTGCATTTTAAAGGCTTTAAAACTAACTCATCCCTTCTTGTCAGAGACATGGAAGATGGATAGATGGTTCTTGCCTGTTTTTTTCAGTCTCAGGGGAAGTCCCTTTTCATTGCCTGTGGTGATGCTCAGCTGCATCACTGCTTTTAATTGCCTCCAGGCTCCTGCAGTTCTTTGTGTGTCCCCTCTGGCATGACCTACATCCTTGCAGAACTGTGAATCCCTTGGAACTGGTTAGTGGAGTTTGAGCTCAGGACAGAAAGTCCTGCTGTTGCTAATCCCTAGCTATCTCCCAGTGCTGTAAGCTATGCTTCAGTCTCTTTCTTGTGTCCTTAAATTCATCTGGAGTTATTTTGCCTGTAGAAAGATGCAAATGAATGTTCTGTATTAAGGATGATGGTAGACAATGTGAATTCTGTCTTCAGCATTATGGGTACTGGGTGTGTTATTACACTGAAAACCAGGGAAGGATGTATTAAATAGAGCACAAGTACTTTGTCAAATCAGAAATTCATGCATCATAATATATATGCTTTTTTCCCTTGAAGGAAGGAACAGACAGTGAAGCTACAATTCCAGCTGTAGCCTAAATTGCATTGCTGCAGGTCAATCAAAGACAAACATATCGATGTGTCAGATAAATCAGTTTAATTCGTAAGACTTAGCTTAATGGAGGAATAAGATGATGTGAATTAAAGGAAACACTACAGTCTATTATGGAAAGGAACAATTTATACACTGTAAGATCAACTTGTTCATTTTGGGAAGTATAGCACTTTTCTCCAGCAATGTAGTATTGAAGGTATATGGACCTGCTGAACTTCGTCACACAGGATGGATGTTACTGGTCCAGTACTGTCAAAGGCCCAACATTAGTAGGTGCATCAGTTCCTGTCCTGCTCTTCCTACACATAATAGTAGATAAGCCTAGAACATTGTTCTTTAGGACTTGATTATTTTATTTGTCCTGCTCTAAATTCCAGTTTAAATTTACTTATGAGCAGTGTGTCTCTATTTATCCTTGAGCAAATGTTGCTGCCAGATTTACAGCTTTTTCCTGTCTTTGAAGAGTTTATGGGAGATCATATCCACTCTACCTTTGCTAGGCTGAACTGTGTTTTAACTTCTGCTTGTGAGGTATGCTCACAGATTCATCTGCTCTTATCCTAGTCAGCTGCTTCTGTACTTGTCTGATCTTTTCCGATCGGTGATGTTTTGTGCTGAGTTTTATCTGGGGCAGTAACAGTATGTTACACAGTGACATTATCTTTCTGGAAATGCCTTTCTCTAGTAGTATCTTCTTCACTTTTCATGGCTTTCTCATGCTGAGGGCTCATAATTCAGCAGAAATCAGTAGTTCTGGTGAGGTTGTTATCCTTCCTTTGAGCTCCTACCAGGCTTCCTGTCAGTCCATTGAACTTGTATTTAGGCTGTCAAACTTCATCTCCATTGTTCCAGTTTCAAAAGTCATCTTGAGGGATCATTTTTTCCCATCTGATCTCTCTCCTCTGTCACATCATACGGATGTTGCTTTCCAGTTTGGTGCCGTTAATAGATGTCTCTAGGGTCTGTGTTTGTATGAAAACTATCTTTTATGTAGCTTTATACCTGTTTTAAAACTGATTGTAAACATTTAATGAAGCTTCAGATTGTCCCAGTGGGGAAGGTAGTTTTCCTAACAGTAAATGACATAATGCTTAGGAATAAGGAGCTGGTGACTCGTTCAGCATCATGCCTTAAGTCAGAAATGAGCACTAATGACATAATCTCAAGTCCTCTGATCTAAAAGTCAAATAACACTGTGTGCTTTTTATCAGGAGACTATCCAAAGGCTGTATGTGTGCTGTATGTCAGTGCAAACTTGAGGCTGTGATCTGGAAAGCCATCTGGAAGATAAATTAACTGAGTTTTCAAAGCTCTTGGGTAAGCTTTGGAAAGTGAAGCCTGGATATTTTAGCCACTGATGTTTTGATGGATATGCTTTCTTGGGGTACCAAGGTACTTTTCCTGGATATTATGACAATACCAGGCTAAGCTTCAGTGTTAGTTTTATTTGTGTATTTATTAAAGATGAATAGCTCAGGTGAGCTGATCATACATAATGCCACAGTCATCTCTATTTGCTTTCAGTAGTGCTTCTCATGAGGACTTCTAGGAAGATTCATTTGAAACTTTCCAACTCTTGTACTGCGCGTGTAATATCTCTGAAAAAACCCACAAATATCCATGTTTCTCCCTGATGCCTCTGATTCTGTTTGTTGTTGTTGTGTTTATTGCACAGATCAGTGTGAAAGCATGGTGTGATTGTGAGCTTAATAATGCAGAGTGAAATCCCCTAAGTAACCAGGTTACAGGGCGTGCATTTGTGAAAAGCCGAATGCTAAGCTTTGCATCTGGCTGTGTAACATGGCACATCCTTGTAGTCTGGATGAGCATCACTTCCTCTGCTGCCACAGCTCTGCCTTGGCTTGCTTTATTTCTTTCAAAACCATATGTTTTCACAGCAGGTTCTACTTTGGGATTTGCACGCAGCTTTACCTGTCCATCCTCTGAGGCCATCCTCCTGCCTCAGAGCCAAGAGAGAAAGCTCTCCAACTGTAAGCTTCTTAACTTAAAAAACCTAAAAAATAGGCTAAATTACCTTTTTTGTTTCTTTCGGGTACTGGGTAAGACTACCCCAGTGGTGTACAAAGGTTGAGAATAGTGTTTATCCCTACACAGGATAATCTTTTGATGACAAAGCTTTGAATTTGCAATTAAATTGCTGCAGCTTAGCGAATTGTAGCTCTGAATAACTGTTTCTGTGTTGAGAACATTTGGTCTACAGCAAGTGCAAGCTTAAACCTCTTTTGTGCAAGCCAATAAAAATTGAACTACTTCAGGGGCTTGCTTTGCTGTGGAGGTGCACATATGAGGGGCGCTGCGGCTCCTGATGCAGGATAAGGACAGGACTCTCGGTGCTGCCGTGGGTGAGTTGGATCCATAGAATGGTTTGGGTTGGAAAAGACCTTAAAGATCATCTATTTCCAACCCCCCTGCCACAGGCAGGAACACCTTCCTCTAGAGCAGGTTGCTCCAAGCCCCTGTGTCCAACCTAGCCTTGAGCACTGCCAGGGATGCCAAGGGCTTGAGTGAAAAAGGATCCAAAAATAGGGATTTTTAATCATTTCCCACCATTTCACTTGAAAACAGAATGACCCCAAATTAGTTTTATTTGTGGAAGTTTCCTATTACACAAAATCAGACCTATACTTGTTCACAGATCCTAGGGCAACAAAAATCTAGATAAAAGACTGTATCTTTTGGGTTTTTAATTATCTGGGTCAAATTCTGAAGTCATAATCAAGTCCTCAAGCCCTGAATCTGATCATCCTGTTGCATTCCTTGATTTCTGTATGTTCTGTGCAATTCATCTGCAGCCCTGCCTGGCCCTTGTTGTAGGATGTGGCACAGGGCAGCGCTGTCTGCCTATTAAAGTCAATGGGAACCTTTCCAATGGGTTACAAACCAAGCCTACAGAGAAGGAATCTGCTTTCATAAGGGATGCATGGTAGCAACTGTATTGCTCGAGCTTAGGGCAGATACAGCGAATCTGAGGTGGCCTTGAGAGGAAGTTTCTTCTGTGAGATTTCCTAGTATGGTGTGTTCACACTGCTGCGCATTGTAGACAGGATTTTGTATGGGCAGCTTTTAAACTTCTCTGATGGGGAATGCAAACACTGTCCTGACATAGATCATGCTAACAACACATTTGTACACAGAATAGCAGTCATACTTTAAATATGGGAATCACAAATACCCATTGGCAGAAAAAGATATTTAAGTAGTTTCAAGTCTGTGCTGTAATAAGTAAAGCAGCCATTGTGTTCTGCAGAGCTGCATGCTTTAAATGCCTCACAGAAAAAACAACCCCTGAAGTGAATCACAGTAATAGAAAAAGGAAGTGTTTACATCTCTCTAAACATTCTGTACAATAATCATTCCTTCTCTTTAAATTTAATTTCGGCAAATTTGAATCCAAATGAGAGGAAGTTTGGAACAAGCTTTCATGGTAAGGTACAATTCAGCGTGTAATCTTTTGCAGGTGGCTGTTATTCGTTTATTATTTGTATTTCCATATTGCTTAGCAACCCCAGTCCTGGACCAGGACCTTGCTGCTGTAAGTGCTCTGCTAGCATCGAAGGAATGGATGGTCGCTGCCTGGGAGAATGCACTGTTTTGTATTGAAGCCAAAAGTAAACTAATGATTTCTCATTCTGTTCTCTCTGAATGGGAAAAAAAATGAAGGCAAACTGATATTTAGTGATGTGATTCTCAGTGTATCTCTTGAATTACTGAATCAACACAAATATTTGGGGGCTTTCAAGCACACAGGCTCAAATGTGTGTAGTTTTTCCAGGTTTTGTGTCCTAATGGCTAAAATGGGGAATGCAGCCTCTGAGAATGGTGTGCAGGCCAGGTTGTTTCTCTCTGAATAACCACTTGATGACAGAGCTACTCATGCAAGCAAAAAACTGCTTGTGCTTCGTGCGTCTTTGCAATTAAAGAGGAACAGCCTACCCCCTGCTGCCAAGTACTCACTAATACCTTCTCTTCAAGTGGAGCATCACCTGTATCCTTCAGACAACCAATGCACGCTATGCTACATACATTTCCTTCAGAAGTTATGTAAGTCACCATTTGTGAATCAGCATGCAAGTCCTCATTTAACCTCCAAAGTAGAAATGTCCTGATTTTTCAAGAGAAGCAGGATTTGATACCTTCATTTGAGAGCTGGGAAGTTGGAAAAAAGTAGACAAACTTTTGCTCTAAAAGTCTTTCCATCAGCAAATTTCAAGCTAAATGCAGCTCAGATACAACTGTGCTTTAGTGCTGCTGTGGGGCAAAGAGGAGCGATGGAACATTGGCAGCTTCTACTTGTCAATCACGACTAAGCTTTTCAATGGTGAGATTCGTACCTCTGGTTCAGTCTCTTGCCCCTGCAGCAATCCTGCCCGCATCAGGCCGGCTGGCCCCTTTGCCATACTGCAGCTGCAGACAGGATGCCGTGCAATACCACTTCAGATAGGAAATGTAATTGTTTTGTTCTAGAAAAGAGTTTGGACACTAGAGCAGTAAGAACTAGAGCTCGAACGCTGTTGAAATGCACCTGGAGGTCCTCCAGAGTGTTGCTGTTTCCAGTGCTGCACTAGAATGTGTTTGGGTAAGAAAGGATGACAGTCTGTGATACTGCCCTAATGCCATGTAGGACCAAGCCGTGCCTAAGCACCTCTGAACAGCTATCTCAGGACGTCAGTGGTTTGCATATGGTGGCTTATTCTAATAACAGGGTCTTGTGCACAGAGGTCATATGGGGGAACCATGTAAAATGCCTTGGTATCAAGAGGTTAAAACCAGCTTATGTTAATTATGGATTTCAGCCAAAGTTACCCAGCTGTTTGGCGGAGACTGGTTGCTAACAGACCAAAATAGGACACACACAATTAAAATGTTGTGAGAGAGAGAGGTGGCCACTGATGAAGTAAAAGGAGGAAGGCTTGACTGCAGCGAATGGCTCGGGAGAGGGTGGTTCATGTGTGAATGCTGTGGGCATGTGTCCAGGTTATGCTGTGGGCAGTGTCACTAAATGAATCTAACATTAATGACTAAGGGTAACAAATACCCGATGTAGAATTTACCTTGTTGGAGTGAAGGTGTCAAATAAGGGATTTTAAAATGTTCAGTGTATTATGGTTCCCAAACACATAAGCTTCTATATTTCATTTCATGGGCTGTGAGTACTGATTTACTAGTCTGTAACTGTCTTTTTGTAGGCAACCATTCTTAATTTCGAAGTAGTGTCCCATTCACAGATCAGTTATTGCTCTGTAAATGCCAAATATTTGGACACTGAATACAATGGCACTTGCTTCTAGTTTTAGTATTCTTCAACTTTAGTATCCTGTCCTCCTTTCTGCCCATGAAAACCATGTTGCCTGGGTAGGAGCATGTTTCATTGTGTACTTCCTCTTGCAGTGGTTTAACAACTTGAGCAACTTACTCCTCTCTACCTAAATAAATTATTCAAACACTCTAAACTTTCGGAGCAGAAATGTTGAAGCCAATGAAGTATTCTGGTTCAGAGTCTTCTCTCTCAATAAATAGTTCTACTGAGAGCTTTCCAATGCCTGGCTCCATTGGTAGCTGTTTTCACAGCAGCCATAGCACATACAAGTGCTCTGTTAATAAGGTGAATCTTTTCATCCATAAGGTTATTGCCAGTGGACATATTGCATGCTGGTTAAAAATACAAAATCCTCTATTGTTCTGTGCTTTCTGAGTCTGTCTAACATTGTTCTACCTGATATGACACTAGATATGACATTTGGCTGGAATACAGATGAAAAGCTGTCATATACAAGACAGTCCAAAAGGTCTAAGGGAGAAACATTTAATATCAGTTTATGGGAAAAAGCAACAAATGTCATTTCATTTGCTATAAGTCTGCGAATCAGCAGTGATAGTGATGTAAAACAGTAGGCATCAATCTTTTCCCCACCAAAAATGAAGCATAGGTTGTCAAACATAATTTACCTTTTAAAGGCTCTTGAGGTGTGAACACAAGTCCTTTACATAGGAGTAGAGATGAAGAAAAGGTAGGAAATATTTTGATGGATGCCTGGTGAACTCTGATACTCTCTGATCCTTTGTGGCCTCATCAAATGTTTACAGTGAGAAAAGCAGGGTCATTACAAGCTCCAAATCCATCTTGGCTGTGAATTGAGGCAAAACAAATGTTGTTTGTGTCTTTCCAAAGGAGGGAAGGGCAAAAAGCAATTGCTATAAGATTTCTGTAAAATAATCTAAAACTGATGCTTATTCTGTGCCTGTGTGCTCGTAGCACACAAAGCCCTTTCAGAGAACTTCCCTCCCTTGCATCGGGGACTTGGAAATGGAGATGTTGTGTGGCAAAGGTTTCTTGAACTTGTTGCCTTTGTTGCTTTCAGAGCTATGAATCTCAATCCTCCTTCCTCCCGATGTAGTTTCCTGTCTGTTGGAAAAAAATCTGATCTATTACAACAGCCTGTGTTGGTACTTTCAGAATGTTTCTCTTGCCTTAAAATGCTTGTCGTCACTTGTTGCTTAGAATACTTTCACGCCTGATTTTGCCTTTCAATCCTAAACTCATTGCACGAGCTGTCTTCATTTGGAGGTCCTGGATATCTTTGATGTGACGACTTCTGCTTGATGTGAATTCCTAGATCACCTCCTGTGACTTCTATGTCACTGAAATTTCTTCTGTACTTGATTTCTTCTGGTTTTCTTTCTCTTCTTTTGTTTTTTGGTTTTTGTTTTGGTTTTTGGTTGGTTTGTTTTTTTTTTATTATTTCCTGAAGGTTCTGTCTCTTTCCCTTGCTAGAATATTCTAGGAGGCACAAGGTGTCCCTCTGATTTTCTTCATTCTGTCTCTTTAGGTAAGTTAAGATTGCTGGTTTTATGGGTTCTGACTTCTGCTTTTCTCCAACAGACCTGCCACTTTCTGTCAAAAAATACTAGGAGTTATTCACAGTAACTGTAGTATTGGGTAGCTGGCTGTCAAACCCAAGGTTGATTACAAGTAAGCAATAAAGGAGAGAAATGAAGGGGTTTGGGACAAGACTTGTGTGTATCAGTGGAGTATAGGCATACTGCAGAGAGGTCTTGCAAGATTTGGGACAGGAGTATGGGCTGTTGACTTGGAGTAGTGAGAAAAGGAGCTGGAGATATTTGGTAAGGACAAGTTATCAGGTGGACATTGTAGTGAGTGGGAAAAGAATGAACCTGGATTGTTGCAGAAGACTTGTGTTGGGAGACAAGTGGAGGGTGTAAGACCTGAACTGCTGAAAATGAGGGTTTGTTGGTTGCACATGAAGCAACTTGTTAGAGCTATGAGATGAATGAACGAATGAAGAAAGGAGAGCCTGAGCCTGCAGACACAAGGCAGTTTACAAAGGCAACTCAGGGCTCCTCAGAGGGAGAAGGGCAGGTAGATCTGTGGCTATGAATCCTTTGGTTGAGGTCTGTAGATGCTGGGTCTAGGTGGTGGACAGTGATGGCAACTGTAGGCAACACTGTCTTTTGAAGGAGGTGAGTGTCAAGAGAAGTTTAACAAGGAGAGTCAGAAAAGGGATGTCAAGAAAACCCTATGAGTGTCCATGTGCAGCAGAGCGAGTATCCAGGCATAGGAGAAGAGCACTTACAGCATGAGAAAATTGAAGAGGTGCCTCTTGCCTTGTCAGCAATGCAACCTCTTCTGTTGTTGTGCTAGTGGCAAGAGGGAATTGCCCTCCCCAGGGCTGGCCTCTCTTGCCTAGCAGTCAAAACCAGGTACTTTCCAGTGGCTCTTCTGGCTTGGAACAAAGACTTTGCCACTGTTTCAAAGAGGGTGTTAATTCACACTACTTGCTGAGCTGGAAGAAGCGAAAAGTTTGTTCTCAGTAGTGATGCCTTATGAGGAGAGGGTCTAAACCTTAAACTGTTTGTAAGGTTATGAGAGAAAAAGCCTGACTGGTGCTTTGTTTGCAGTAGGTATAATTAAAATAAAGGTTCAAGCAGGTCCTTGCTGATTTATTTCTAATTTTTAGGAATGATCACACAGTCTTAAGACTAGCAAGAATAATTGTGTTTCTTCATAACCTCACCTTCTGATTTCCAGAGCCTGCCTACTGCTGTATTTGACCTATGGCATCTCTTTTAGGATATAACTCTCTTGCTCCTGCCTGCCCAGGCCAGCCCAGTGTCACAGTGATCTCAGCCTGACCTACGGATGCTGCTGTTTTCTACTTAAGTTCTTGTGTATTGCCTTAACTTGCAAGTAGTGCGTACAGAGGTGCTACCTGTAGACCACTGCATTTAGAAAACTAGAATTAAACCGCGTGTTTGTTTAAACCTGGGATGGAGAGGCAATAATGCATTACTTTTCTACCCTACCTGAAATAAGTTAAAGCAAATCTATGGGATGTTTTTAATAGTATCTTTCTATTATTAGAATTTAAAGCACTACCACCAGATTTAGATCCCTCCCCCAACAGGTATCCATTCTGCCCAAAGGTGTCCACTATTGCACTGTAATATTAATAAAGAAGTCCCCCTTAACCTTCAATTACCATACTTTGGGGAGATTCCTGTTTTGATGCAGCTCTGAAATCACAAGAGACAGGCACTCCTGCCTTTGTATGTACAAGGGCATATGACTGGAGTCAGAACCCGATCAGTCTAACCAGTGTGGGATTTCCCATTGCAGGAATCTGTGAGCTCTTCAAACTTTCTGCCCCAGCCCAAGAGTGTTTATCTCAAATGAGAGCTCTTGGGTTTCAAAAGAAACTTGTAGAAGCTGGAGAACGCCCGGCTTCGCCTTGACAGCTCTCAGCTTTGGCCACATCCAGCAACAGGGAGGAAGATGGAAGCTGCAGCTTTTGCTCCTCTGTGGATCCCAGCTTTGCCCTGCTGCTGGTCGTGTCTCTCAGGGTATTATTTATTACACCTCTTACTGCAGGCTGGGACTGGAGATGACCCTTTCATCAACACTGCTGGTTCTTGCATCATTTCTCCCAGGCAAAGAACTGGGACAATACTTCTGTCTCACACAGTACTGTAGGAATGGCTGTCCCCTTGCATGCAGCTTGGAAAACATGAGGCTCAGTAAAAATACTAAAGTGTCAGGTTTTAATGCTCTATCAATAGTCCAGGCTGTTATTTCTCATGGAGCCAGAATTTTTCTAGTATGCCTTTATCTCAGCATTGTTCCTTTAGACAAGGCCTTTTAAATTCAGTGATAACTCAGCTGGTGTTCCATGTGACAAGCATTCAGTGGATAGAGGGACTGTAGCTACAATGGGCTCATTCTGGTTTGCTCAAGATATAAACAGCATGTAGGGAAAAACTTTTTTGCCTTTCATTCCCTGTGTAGCCTTTTGATATTAGTAGCTGACAGATTTCCACTTCTTAGCATTTGTTATCTGCTTTGTATATGCCATTTGTTATCTCCTTTGTATATGACAACAGCGTAAGGCTTTTTGTTGTACATATTTTTAATGAAAAAGCCGAAATGTTTGAAAGCTAAAACGGATATTACTTTTCTCATGGAGCACACAGCCATCTTTTGATAGCCTACACCTTCGATAAAGTGTGCTGTACTCTAGACACTGCATTTAGAAAGCATTTAAATGTTTGGGGGTGGGCCTGTTTTCTTTACAACAGACTAGCATTTTGCTCTTGCAGACGAAGCACTGGTTGTAATTATAGATAGTGCTGAGATGTGACATTCAACCCTTGCTTCAGACCTGAGCTCTTTCAAAATCACACTGCCTAGATTTGGTGTCTGGCTTCATTCTGCCTGAGGGGTTGGGGGGCGAATCAGCAAAAGGAGATGGGATCACCATCACTGTAAGTGTTCAAAATGGGTAGATGACATGGTTTACTGGTATAAAGTATGACATGGTTTATTGGGGTAAAGGTTGGACTTAGGTTGATCCTAAAGGTCCTTTCCAATCTAGTTGATTCTATGATTCTCTAATTCTGAAAGCTTGGCTGCATGGTGGCTAGCTATTGTAACTACTCACCAAGTGTAGCTGCAGCCAGAAGGCAACCCTATCTTTTATCCAGGGTCCTGGTGTGCTAGACACTGAGAAAATACCGACTGAAAGAGCTGCTGTTGCTGCAAAGGTTTTGCAATCTACTTGTGAGATATGGCTCAACAGGCTGACAGAGGAAGCTCCTCCACTAGGAAGCCATGGGACAGGGTTGTCTCATGATCAAAGCCGTCAGCAGCAGTTTCAGCACTCTGGCAGCCAAACCACTGGCAGCATTTTTGGAGGTCTCCTGAGGGTTTTGAAAGGCTTTGAAAGTGGAAGGCATGACCCTAACGTTTGATGCTGTAGGGAAGGGCAAACCAAACCAGCGTACTATTGTACACTGAACTCCTGCGAACTCTTCTTTCTCAATCTGATGTTTGTCTTAGAGGCCCCGGGCTACAATATCTTTGTGGCATTTCACCTCTTGGCCCTGAGCCCGTCACAGTTCCAGAGCAGCAGTGTATAACCTTGCACAACCATGCCTTGTTATGAATGACTGGAGGTGCTTCTGCCCAAGGGGCACTCCCCAAGAAAAACCACAACAACACCCTATATCTAAAAAGAAACAGGCACTGCATGAATTCTCAGAGTCTTTGGCATGCTGTGCTATATCTACACAAGATCTGGTCCTGCATGTAATCTGCTTACAGTCTGGAGATACATTCAGTTTGGTCTTTTTCATGTGAAGGTCTTCACTTTGTGCATTCTGGTTTAAGAAAGAAAGGGAAAATGAGAGACAGAAAAAAACCTTCTTTATACTGTGGCAAATATCCTCCCATAAATGCCTGTGTCATTATGGGTTTCATGTTGGCTGGTTCTTGCGTGTCTACGTTACCTTGCTTTTCTGTGGGATATTCCCAGTTCTCACACTCTCTGTCCTTAGCAATCAAGGTGAATCTAATGCTCATCCATCTTGGTGCACTCTGTTTCACTGCTGATGTTCTGCAGATCATGCATGAAAATGCCTCTATATTACAGAAAGAAAATAATGAACAGGAAGGAAATAATACACTTAAAAGGAGAAGTGCTGAAGCTGCTTGTAGTGGAAGTTTTTTCCAGCAGCGTAGCATAGATTAAACCATGGTGAGGGGAACAAGCTGTCAGTAGGGGAGCTAGAAGTGTTCTTCCTTTGTAAATAAACTGCAGAAACTCCTTTCTGCAATGTGTTTATCCCCTCTGTGAGAGATAGGCATCTGTTCACGTAACCCTTGGCACTAATCAGAGAATCTGAATCTGCTTATCTGCTCTGCTCTCATCACGCTTGCCCTCCTGCTTGCGTTCGGCTCCTCTTTTCACCTCTGTTGGCACTTTGGGAATGGTTTGAAGGGAGAAGTGGGGTGAAGCTTGGTGCAGTGCAAGCTGCTTGCTGAGTAGATCAAACATTTCACTTGGGTTTGCTGCTGGAGCCGTATTTTCAGGGCAATGTGGGATCCTCTTCCTGGACCTCATTCCCATGACGTGGCAGCAGGGATGCTGCCTGCAACTTGGAGCGGTTTGATTGAGCTGGTATCAGACCACTCCATATGGTTTGATTTAGTGTAATAGCTACAGATAGCTTCCATTCTGTGAAAGTTTCTCTTATCTCACAGCATTGCTCCTGAACAAAATCACGTGCTGCTGAAATGCACACCACCCCCCATGCACTTTTTTCTCCAAGATGGCCATTTTTTACATCTTTGAAACTTCAAGTAGTGTGGCATTATCAAGATTGAACACGCACATCACATATGCTGGATGACTTAGAGCACAGGATGTAATCTAAGTGCTGTGCTGCAAGTTATGAGTTTGCTAATTAGCACCTATCCTTGGCACTGACTTCTGGTTAGCAAAGAAATCCCATAACCTTTCTGCCTGGAATTGCTCTTTAGAACAGGGATACTAATCTTTATGGACCTGATGGGTATGCTATACTGATTCACTAGTTAATATTTTCAAAGCCCTTTGAAGATGAAAAATGCTGAGTATTATTGGCCTTTTATCTAAAAAGACATTTTAAAACATGAAACTAGGGAAAGATCTGCATAAATTAATGCATGTGTTGATTACGCTCTATCTTTCCTTTTCATCTGAATGTATTAAGTAGCAAGAGAACTGTGAGAATTTGTATCTTTCCTTTTCATCTGAATTTATTAAACAGTAAAAGGACTCTGTGAATTAGTAATCTAATTTGAACTTCAAACCAAAGGCAAAATTCTTCATAATCCATCTTGTGGGTCTCTCATCAGCAGCAGAGATTTCATGGTATCTCAGGTTGAAGAATGGTATTTCAGGCTCAGGGTTTGATACTTTCTGGATTGATGGGACTTCAGTAAAGAATTATTTTTCCAGTTCAGCCTGGAAGGTCAGTAGCAACTCTACTTTGCAGTCAAAAAATAAGCAGAATCAGGCAAAACCAAGTTGCTGTGCACATCAGTAGTGTTGAACCAGGTAGTTTTCCCTGATTGCAGGAGGGAACTCCGCTTTAGAAACTCGAGTAATTTTCTTGTCATTTAGCAGGGTAACATTAGCTCAATCATTTGAACCTTTTTCTTCAGTAAATGTGTATGATAATGACAGCGTTTTGCACTTCGTGAAATTTAATTCACACTTGAAAGGCCTTTTCTGCAAATTAAGAATTAGGCAATTCTTTACTGCAAGATAATATTATAGTGTGGTTTGTTAATGTCTTTTGCTTCCTGACTCTGAATTTCTGTAGAAATTGATATTGCTAATTTTGATAGTGTAGATATAGCACGGAAACTAGTGTAGGATTCTGTCTTGGCTTCTTGAGTTGAGACATGTTGCAGCTGAAAAACTGGTTTTACTCTCTCAAATTTCATGGTGAGGAGAGTTAGAGATATTTGTTGAAAAGCTTTGAGGAATTTCAAACCTCTCAGTGAGTGACTATACTAAGATGTGGTGAATGGAGATAGGCTTTTGGTGGGTTGGCAGAGGAAAGGTGAATCCCAGCTACTTTGAGAAGACTCCTAGAAGTTAAGAACTCTCCATGTTGATGCTGCTTTCAGCAGCAGACTTATATATATATATATATATATATTTGATTTTATGTGGCCAGCAAAAGAAACGAGCAAAACTCAGCATGTTGTAGTTATTTGATTTGCTGCTTTTGAAGTGTTGCAGATCCTTTTTTTATATTTTAAATAAAAAATTCCTTTATTCTTTGAAATGGTAAAACATTCGTTTGTCCATGAACTTTCATCCGAACATCTTTGCCACCAGTTTTCCCAGTGCCAGGAGGAGTGGCTGCAGAAATGGATCTCCACGAAGGTCACTGAGATGAAGGGTCTGCAACAAGCAGCCAGAACACCAATTCCAGACTCCTTGTCCTGAGTTCCCTGCATTCGAGACCTTGAGGTCAGAAAAATATCATATTGCTAACAAGATATTAGGGGCTACAGTGAGACTTGGAAGAGGTATTTATATACATTTGCTGTGTTGTGAAGTTCCTCTTCTTGTTTTAAACTCATTTCCTCTTTGGACTGTTTTGAAACTCACTATGTGGATTGCATACCATGGAAGAAAAATTGAAACACATTGTTTTCACAAAAACGAAGGACCTTGGTAGCCAGTGGAGTAGCTCTGAAGCTCATCTACCAGTCAGTTTGGTGCTCAAGTAATTAAAGAGGTCAGGCACAAAAATCCTGTGTACCTGGAGTTTTGCCAGCTTCTTTCTCCCATCTCTTATCATGCTTCTCCATTTGGGATTCTTCCACAAGCTTTGTTATATTCATCGTGTAGATTAACGGTCTGCAACTATTAACAACAAACTTTGATGCTACAGAGTGGGAATTGCTTGAATAAACAATTTCACAAGTAAATGAAGTCACTGCTCTGAAGTTAGAGAGCTCCAAACTTGTTTTAATTTACAGAGGTCAGAAAGTAAATGGGATTGTTGCTTGGGGATGTAACTTGAGGAGAACATGCAGCATTCACTCACAGCAAAGGGATGGAGGGTGAAAAATTTGATTGACTTCTGGAGCTTGATCTTAATTGGCTTTATTCCTACCACCACTAGCACTGCACACAACCCTCACAAGCAGAGAAGTGCTGGTATGTAAAAGTACATTACTTTTTGCTGTTTGTTATCAGTTCAGTATAAATCCTCCAAGAGGGACTAGCAGGTGTGAGTTTGCTCCAGAAAGGAGGGGACAAGCAGCAGGGTAGGAGCCACTGATGGGAGTGAATTTGGGGCACTTGTTTCTGCTTGGATTTCCTGAGCATCTTTTTATCCAGATGCCCACAGCTGTTTCTGAGGAAGCACTTTGTGTTTGTTTGCTTGTAGTCTGGATTATTTGTGCAGAGGAGTGGAGTGCCATTTACAGACCATTTTAATTGCAGAAGACTGTTGCTTCCAGTGCAGAGGCAGCAGGGTTTACTGAGTATTTCCTGAGAGATTTAGCAGGATATCAGGAGATCATAAGTATCTGTAAAACATCTGACCCAGCGCTATTCCCTTTGGGTGTATTCACTGTCATCTTTGACTGCCTATGGTAAATGGGGCTATTTCTGCCTGCTTGCCACCCCCTGTCATCCTGCCCCAGCTGCCCCTTGGTTGAGAGTTGGGGTGGGCAGCCAGCATGTGTCAGATAGGGGCAGGAGGTGAGGAACTAGGGAATAATACAGAGGAAGCCCAGGGTATTTTGGAGGAGGGTCACAGAGCACAAGGGTATTGGGATTACTGGAGGGGCACAGGAGAGGTATAGAAGTGCAGACCATGATTAGTTTGAACTTAGCTGCTGGTGAAAGCATTCATTCCCAGCATTATGTTCTGCTTATGGCTGTTAGGAATAATGGGAAAGGTCATCACTGCCATCCCTCCCAACCCAGCCAGTGTCCCGCCATTTAATTTCATCCAACTTCAATGCATGAGTCAGTGATCAGAAACTTTACCTCGGTGTAATTCCTGACAGCACTCCGCAAAGTTCCTCTTCCTCCATGCTTTGTGTTCACCAATAAAGAGACTTGGACTCTGCAACTTGATATTGAGCCTCCCCTTTTTATCCTTACTAAGTGCACAGTGATAGCTCTGCTTTCTGCAGCTGAGAACAAGCCAACACCTAATGGGGGGTGTTATTAATCATCACCCTCCCCAGCCAGTGGATCCCAGGGGCAGGTGCAGATCTCATGCATGAAGCCTTAGCTTTTCACTGTCAAATGAGAGGCTGTGCCCATCCCTGTAATGCAGTTTGTCACCTCCTGCCATGCTTTCTGGTGACCACACATGGCCTTTACCCTTGGCATGTGAGAAGCTCCTCAGGCATATGCAGTGCCCTGGTTGCAGCTTTCTGTTTTCTGAATGAGTTGTGAAATATCAGGCATAGGCTTCCTATTGATAATTAAAAGCGACACAGATGGCGATGCCTGCGATGTTTTCCTTAAGTCACAGCACGTAACAGAAAATGAAGTGATAGTTTTAGGTGGTGGCACATGTAGCTTCAGGTGTTTGTTTAATATTCAGTGTTCATGCTCAGTGAGAGCTGGGACGTGCTTTCAAATATTACTCCATGGCTGTGCATCGCTGCACATTTTTTTTCTTGCTTTTTCCCTCTTTTCAGGGCCTGACAGATGGTGATGTTTAGATTAAAAGTAATTTCTTTATTAAGCCCATGCCTGTGTTGTCAGTGATTTTTTAACAGAAGCTTCATTTGTTGAAACAAGACAGTTGTGTAGATGAAGTGCATGAAATGGATGGAGGGCTTTAGAAAGACGCCGAAGAGAAATTCAGTGCAGTGAAGGGGAGACAGTGATAGTCACATCCTGGGGCTAAGAGTCTGTCCCCGATGGGCAGCCACTGGTGTGCTTCACTGTCAAAGACAGCCTACAACAGCTTGGTCTAATGGCATAGACTGCTGACTGGGGTGTTTTGTGCAAGGGGTATGGGTACTAGGAGACTCCACAGACTATCAAACCCATTTTCTGGACTAGAGGCATCATGCCAGTTAGTTAGCTTTATGTTTCCCACACAGCACTGTGTTGTAACATGTTCTTCTTGGGAATAAAAATGTCAGTCAAAGGAAAACAAATTTTAATGCTGCCACTGAAAGCCACGGTTGTTTTTTTTCTTTTAAGTTCCTATGGGAAAGCAGATAAACCTTGAAAAAATCCTGAAAATACACTCTCACTTAACTGATTCTGCTTTTGGGGTCACATTTTAATCAAAACCATACCTGCCTTCAGGAAAAAGAAAAAAAAAAAGAAGTAAAACTGATTGAATTTAATAACTAAAAGAACATAAACCGTCTGCTTTGAAATGTATAATCTCACATGACANGAAAATACACTCTCACTTAACTGATTCTGCTTTTGGGGTCACATTTTAATCAAAACCATACCTGCCTTCAGGAAAAAGAAAAAAAAAAGAAGTAAAACTGATTGAATTTAATAACTAAAAGAACATAAACCGTCTGCTTTGAAATGTATAATCTCACATGACATTTATTTCATGATGTGATCAAATCATATATGTTGTTATGGGGACAGTCTTTATTAAAAATGCCATTTATTTTAACAAGCGTAATAAAAGAAAACCCATAGTTTTTTATTGTGGTAGAGAAAAAACCCCTGCTATTAAGCTGCTTTCAGCTAAATGAAAACATCTTTCAAGATTTGTTCTAAAATATTTACATAAAGTGCTATGGAATTTATTCATTTGCTGCCTTCCAGCATGAATAGAAACCCATTAAATTATCTTAAATACAATAAATGATACAGAAGAATTTGTTTTGGTTAGGAATGTCCTTTGCTGATGAAGAATAAGATCATTTAAATATAACATTTTAATACAGGCCTGTAATTATGTCATTGAAAGCCCAGTTTCAAGCATAGAAAGCATAGAGCGGGCTCTCCAGCTGCAGCCAGAGCTTTCAAAAGGCACCTAAGGGGAACTTCCAGTCCATGTCCATATTAAAAAGGGAATGATTATGAGACCATGAAGCACATATGGTTTCAGTGAGGCAAAATGCATGGCCTGTCACCAAGCAGTGGATTCAGGGAAGGGGAGGGATGGCTTCTTTCCCACATGGGAACGTGGTGGGAAGGAGAATGCATACTGTTCCTTGTTCTTCCATGGTATTTTGTGGAACAGATGCCTCGTTGACAGGAGCATGTTGTGCTGTGACAACCAGATGTGTCCAAAGGATGGTGATGTTGCTTTGCTTGTGCTTCCCTCCACACTTTCCTGGAGCAGAGCGTTTTCACAGTGCCTCCAATGCAGCGACCTTGTGCCACAGTTTGCCCTGCAGTGTTTGAATCACCCAATTCCCTGCTCCTGGTGGGATCAGGACTAGTAAAGAGATGTGCTAAATTAATGCTTTTCAGGCAAACAAAGCATGTGGCCAAAGTCCACATCATAGAGACTTGGAGTATTGGGGCAGGGGTGCCTTCCCCTTTTCATATCCAGCTGTCAGCCCTTTGTCTCTGTCCTGCTCTTCTCTCCTTTTACCCCAGCCTGAATAAGAACAGAATCAGGGGCAAAATGTGCACTGTAGTACTATTGCAGGTGCCAAATTTGCAGATGCAGGTTAGGTAAAGATGGCCTTCTAGCATTTAAAATTCCAGAAGCCAGGCTGAAAGGGAATGAATACAACTTGATGCACTTTGGAAACCATGCTCACATGAAAACATTTAAGATATTCCCGTTCCCTACTTTGTTGGACTTTATAAAGAGTCAGGGCTGCACCATAATGGAGTTAGACTTTATTCTTCACTTAACAAGTAAGACTTAGGGGCGTAACATATTGCTCATTAGCCTAATGCAGTAAGAAGCACCGAGAAGCGGAAACGTGTGCAGCGACTTAATGGGAGGAAGGGCCTTTGTTACAAGACAAGTTCCTTCTGGTTTTAAATTATGTGGAAAAACACCTCACCTCTATTAATCATTATTCCTGCAGCTTTCCAGCACTTTTGCCTTCTGAAGCAGGGGCAAACACCTCGGAAAAAAGGCAGTTTGTCATTTTGGTTTCAAAGGGAACTCACTTTATGTTGTATGGAAAGTGGGGGATAATCTGTGAATATGCTTTATCTGTGATGTTTTCTTGAGGAGGTGTTTGAAGTTTCTGGCCATGTGACTGGTAGCTGTATAGCTTCTATCTACAGCTGTTAAAGAAAGGAATAGTACAATTGGGTCAAAGCTTGCTTAGGTTTTGTATGGAAAGCCATAAACGTCTTTGCTGTGCAAGGGGAGGTCATGATGCTGCAGTAAATCAGATGGAGATGTTTTGCTGCTTATAGAAGGAAAAGGTGTGAAATGTACTTAATTTCCTTAAGTTTAGTAGTCCCTGTACTCATTCTCAGAGACCAACTGCAGCAGAGGCTCCAGTCCCACATCTCCTGACTGAAACATCAGTTTCTCAACTTAGCAAACAGAGTTGCTGTTTGGGCTTGTGAGCGCCAGCCTGTGGGATGCTCACAAAAGTCTCTACTCTTCTAGACCATGTTAACCTAAAGCACCCCCAAATAGCAGTCCTTTTCCATCCTCCTGATGCTTTCCTGGAAGCATATTCTCATGGAGGTTTTTGTTTGCTTGTGTTGTTTTTAATGTTTGGGGCTTTTTGATTTGATTTTGGTTTGGTGGTTGGTTTTGTTTTCTTTGGGTTTTGGTGCTGCTTCACCCACTGTAACGTTTCTGTTGTCCCAAAAATAATAGAACTCCTCTTTACTTTCCACTGTCTTCCCTGGGATGTCTCTAGCACTGTCCCATGAGGTTTGGTCTGACAGTCCCTGCTGTTTCCTGGAGCACAGAGGGGCATGGACTGCATTGATTCTTAGCAAGGACATTAATTCTAAAAGGCACTGGGGATTCAGGATGAAATGGCACAACCAGTACTTCTTTCTGAAGTATCTAAGAAAATGCTGGAGTGTAGTTTGGGCCTAAAGTCAATGAATAGTTAATGCAGCCCCATGACAGCAAATGGTGTTAAGGTCAGCTATGTTCAACCAGATGAAAGTGCGCATCTCTCGTGTGCACAAATCCAGAGGTTTAAGGATCAGTCTTAGCTAAGTATAGTTCCCAATGATGTTTACTTGGTGCCTTGGTACTGATCACAGCCTCACAGATCTGTTATAGGTAGAGAGCTAGGTCTAGGTATGGTAACCAAATTTGTCTTTATACCCACACACAGAGCTTTTCCTGTTTCTCAAAAGGAAACAACAATTCTTGGTCATCACAGAGGATGTGTTTGCCATATGTTATCTCTGTAAGTCGGATTCAAGAAATAAAAAACATAGTGGAAATAATCTTTGAAAGTATAAAGGTACCAGGGAGGCAGAATAATGCTCTGGAGTAGAAGTGGTTTAGAGTGAATCACGGTTGTGCAACTGGTTTACCTAAACTCATTTTGAATCAGAAGAGTGACAGGTCCAGAACACTAAGTGATGGAGGATTGCTTCATGATGCTGTTCAAGGCATTGCGTTGGACTGTGTGCAATCATTTCCTTCTAAATTGGTTGTAGTCCCCTTTCAAGTTGTCAGAGTAGTTTTCTTCTGCTTGGTTGCACTTGAGAAGCAGGTGGACAGCAAGCTGCTCAGCCTTGTTTGATCCACACACTGTTGTTCAATGGATAGAGCAAATCGAACTGGAAAGGCTTTCTGGTACGGCCGTAGCTCTGCCTGTTCAGTGCCCAGATTAACAACAGGAAGCTGCCTTCGGTTCAGACAGGATAAGGTCTCTGGCTTTGTCTTTCTTAGGGCATATTAAAGAAGACAATGATAAATATAGCTCCTTGGTGCCCAGAATGCCAAGTGCCAGTGTGACACTGAATGCAAAATGTATAAACTCAGGCCACCACCTCATGAAGCATCAATTTATTGGGTTTGAAGCACAGAGTGGTCTAGTTCCTGAAGTGCAGGAGATTTCAGTCGATCTAGCTCCCAGATCACTTTGGGAGTCCACATAGACCTCCTATCCCATCTTGCCCTGAGGTTCCCCTATCTGAAAAAAGGGGCAAAAAGAATAACTTGGCAGGGTTGTAGGGCATAATTCATGGATATCTGCAAAGTCTTTTCAGTTTCTTGCATGCACTATGAGGGAGATATGCAGCTTTCTTGCTGCATTATGCAATGAGCTCTATTTTTTTGTTTCTCATAGAGATTCCTTTGCAACTACGAGTGCTGGCTTATTTGAAAAGTCACCTGTGGTTTAGGCCATAGGTTGTGAAACAAATAGAGAACATTTCTTGTCAAGTGGATTTGTGTTCTCTCATAATGAGAAATCAGCATCCTGCAAAATGAATTTGCAAAGAAATTCCTCGGAGCTGTTCCCTACCTTGATTCTGGTGAAAGCTGAGCTTGATTTAAGAGAAGGGCACCCAGGCAGTTATATGGCGAGCTGCTCTACAAATCTGCTTTCATTGATGAGTCTTAGAGGGTGCTTCCAAGTAACAACATGAGCTGTACAAAGCATCCAGGCACATCGCATGTCGTCATGCAGATTGAGTGGTGATACCTCTGAGGCTTCTTGAATGATCTTGTCTCAGTGCACAGTGAGCTCTCCCTGCCTTAAAAGGAACTAGGCAGAAACCATGGCTCTTGGAGCAGTCACATGCCAGGAAAGATGTGCATGTTAGTGATAGCCTTATTTATCTCCTCTCTCTCTTATTTATTGTATATATTTTTATTTATTTTTCATTTGCCTCCTCTTTCCAGGTTGGTAGAAAATGTTTCTTGAGCATCTCTGTTCTTCATGAGAGCAGCAGACTGGGTTTACTTGTGTGCTGCTCAACATTGTCTCTTTCTTTTTAACACACTATGGTATTTCTCTTGTGAATCTCTGCCTGATATGGACTTTTCCCACAAGTGGTTTGCCTGAACAAGGTACATTGAGTTAAAAAATGCAGAGGCAGTGCAAGTAGCCTACTGGGTTTATGTACTCCCCAGCTCCAGTGAAAACTATGTAATCATCTTCTAATTTCAAATGTACTTTCTTTAACAGCACGGTGTGCTTGGAGACGGATGCATGTGCTGCAGGGCTCGGATGCAGCGTCTGGAGGAGCAGGGAGGTCAGCTCCATCAGCAGGAGCTGACACAATGATAGAGGAGGAGGAAATGGCATAGCAGTGTGGAGAGAGAAAGTGGAGGCCAGGAGACTTTCACTCACTGCTTTGCTGTTTGATGCTGAGAAAGACCAGGTGTTTGGAGAGGAAAGGAAGGCATTTGTATGTGTGTCAGGGGGAGAGCTTGTGCTTTCAGAGGAGGCTGCAAATTCCTCCTTGCTGTCCAGCTCACAGACCAGCACTGATGGCTCAGAAGCTGCCCTGAGGCTGGGGGATGGGAATTGTAAGGGAGGGAGGGTGGACAGGACAATGATAGAGGGCTCATCTGCAAGGCAGGGAGTCTCCTGGCTTTTCTCCACTGGGAAAGCAGCTCTGCAGGTGGACCAATGGAGATCCTTCTCTGGGTGAAGAGGTGATGTTGGGAGCACAAGCTAGGCAAGGGAGAACAGTGAGAAGGAGGACTGTCCCTACTGACAGGGCTTAGAGATGTATCTTACTGAAGTGGTTTTTGAGTGTGTACCAATAATATGTGGAAGCACAGCTCTTCCATGCTGCTGCTCCTTGACTTTGATCCCTGTTAATTCCACCTCTAGCATCCACATATGGATGTCCAGTTACTGATGCTGTGACTGAGAGGCAGTGTGGAAGGATCCATAAACCCTGGGCTGGAGAGAGACAGAGTTGGGCTGAGCCACAGCCTCAGGGCACACCCCTGTGTTCACAGCCCCAAGTACCACTGTGCGCAGATGCATAGGCCAGGCCCTTGACAGACCATCATTTCTTCCCTAGTTCCATCAGGGTAGACAGCCCCAGCTTGGGCACAGAGCAGACACAGGCCCAGAAACTCACTGGACACTAAAAACAAGACTCAAAATGTAGTTAATGTGGCTCATGTCAATACCACGTTATAAAGCCTTCCACCACTCTGTAACACCAGGTCATTCTCATGCTGTTTCCCGGTGGTGGCCTTCCCTACTGGGCCTTTCTTTCTCTAACACGTTATACAAATATAAAACGTGGGGAAGAAACAAAATGACACATAATTCTTGACACTGAATAGAAAAAAGGATGGATTTTCATTTAAAATCCCTCTACCCACAGATACTGTGAATTGCAATGGCACAAAATTGTTAAATTGCTTTACATTTGGGAAACCTCAGTTCATAAAAAATTGCTAACTATTTTTGTACTACATGGTTGACATCACTCTCTCTCTCTCCCCTCTCACTCTCTCTGCTGGTTTTTTCGCTGCATGTCTGCTGAGAATCCAAGAAAAACCCAAGAGTGTCATACAACATTGCTTTCTGATTTGCAAGTTAAATAGTTTACATAGGCAAAAATGTGGAGCAATTGGAATATTCCCTACCCAAACACTTAGGGACTCAAACTGCACATTTTAGCCTGGCAGGCCTCCACTGATATTTTTAGCTAGGAAAAAAAAAACCCACATTTTTAAGTAACAAGGGAAAACAGCTCAGATTTAGAGAGAAAAGAAGCTAAACCACTATTGGATATCTTTTGTGAATGTTGTACTTTTGGTGCTGGTATCCATCTTGCCCTGTGTGTACAGGAGTGCAGCACTGTAGACCCTGAAAGTTTTGGCCCTACTGAAATGTATGTTCCCAAGGTGGGGTTAGCCTTCTTGCTGATTGATTTAGTCTTCTGGAAACAGGCAAACCATCAGGAGCTTTCTGCTCAGAAAGATTAGCATTCATAGCCTGCTGTTTTTTAATTAAAAAAGCCATTTAAATACAAGGGTTGGGGTTTCTGCCAGCAACCATTAAAATACCTGGTTTGTAATTATCCCCCAACCCCTTTTTCTATTTAATTCCTTTCATTTCCCCCCTTTTTTATTTCTCTTAAATTCCTGACATATTCTTCCTGTTTCATCTACCTGCTCTTGTGGCATTGTACCTCCCGCTAAGGTTAGCAGCTGGCTGTAAATCTCATGCCAACTCTGCTGCAAGCAGCTGGCAGGAGGTGTGGGAAGGATGTGTTCAGCATCCGTTTTCCAGTGACTGAGTTTATCCTCTGCCTCCTGTTTGGAGGATTAGGGGCACAAGCAGAGCTTTGCTGCAACTACAGAGCTGTGTCAAGACACGGGACCTTCGGGGCATTGTCCCACCTGGAATTCACTGATGTAAGTGTGTCACTAATTCACACACACAGGAAGGGCATGTGCTGTGGGTGGGATGTACCTTGGGTGGAAACTTAAATAAGTATTAGCTAATTAGTATGGCAGGTAGTCAACATGCATTAGCTGTGCAGTGTGTATCTCTGCTTGTCTCTCTTACAGAGATTGGTGTAGACAGTTGTCCAGACACTCTTACTGTGGCAGAGCCTCAGTTCATGTAGGGCTTGGTTGAATTTTTCTGTTCCACCCAGTTCTAAAATCACTCTGATACCTTCATGCATTATGCCTGAGTTGTGTTGGTAGCTGTAGATACATTGTTAGACAAGAGAATTTGCGCATATGTATATTCCTTAAAAAGGAGGTGACCAAAGGCATTAACTTGAGTTGTGTTTGCTTTCTGACTTGCTTCCGAGGAATGGACACGCAATGATTTTTTTCATTCTTAATTCTGCTGATATGTGGGCCCTGGGAAAATGGAGAAACCCTGACTGGCATTCAGAGCGTCTTCATCCAGCAGCCTAATTTGCTGAGATTTTCACTGATCTGCAGCAATGTGTGGTGTCATATAAGTCAAAGGGTGAAGAAACAGATTCTGTTTTGGTATCTGACAGATGACTGGAAATAGCTTGGTTCATTTTCATTCACAGTAAGAGTCTCACTTGCAAGGTTTCAGTCTGTCCTCATCCTGTTTTACCCCTTCTGCTTCCTCAGCCCATTCAGCTCCATTGCCTCCCCCTGTATCTGCAGCTTTCTCAATTCATCTTCATTTTCTTTTCTCAATCCATCCTCTGCCTCTTTCTTTCTCTCACTAAAGAATCCCATGGTTGAAATCTCAGTTTGACAATGATCTTTGTCTCTATGGCATGTTTCCAAATGCAGCTTTCAGATTAAAATGGAGAACATGAATCTAGTGTTTGAAAATTGAGCAAAGGTGGTGGCTCTTTGCAGAGCAAAGGCGAATTATGGAGGCTGTGAGTGGAAGCTGATACATAGGGCTCTTTCTCCCTTTCCATCTGTGTAGTGAGTAATTTGAATCAGTGTGTTACAGGGCTGGTGCAGGAGCTCATCCCTGAGCCCAGCCCATCCTCCTGTTCACCTTGGAGCTGATGCTCGAGTTAGAGGTGCCAAATGTCCTTGACTACACTCATCTCTTCTCTGAAAATATCCTGCTGTTGCTGAAGCATCAGCACACCTCCTCAGAGGGTGTTTCATTACTGATAACTCAGTGCAGCTTGCTTCAAGCCTGTCAAACTGTGAAAGCAAGATTGTTAGTGACTGGCTTGCACTGGTGCTGCAAAAGGGGTAGAGAAAGTTCAGGTTTGGTCTCCACAGATATAAATAAAATGTCACCCTATTCTATACAACCTCACTTTCCTGGCTGCTTCAGCTCCCTGTGCTGCCTTTTCCTTCTCCTATATCTACAGCCTTCCAGTTTAGTGTTGCATCCATGTGGTGATAGTGCTTTTGAGAACATATTCTGCAGTTAGGAACAGTTCCTTGGGGCAGGCTGTTGGTACTAGTTTGGAGACCTAACTTCCTCCAGCAAATATATAACACAGGAATGATCTCGATTTCATCTGTTTGAAAACATCCCACTGCAGTCCTCAAATCACAGGAAATTTCCCCCCCCAATAAATTCAGAAAGTTGTATACTACACAAGTCAATAGCTGAATAAAGGACCAGATGCTTTTAAATGCATACGTCCTCTAGAGTTCCCTTTAATTTTCTGATGCCAGTTTTCAGTTGCATTCGTCAGATTGAAATGATCCACGTGCTATTTTACAAATATGCAGATACTGTTCTCATCTAACTCAGTGACTGCACAAAAGCTTAGTAAAAAGTGTTGGAGAAATATTAAGGCTCATAAATGTCTCTATTCAAATCATTGCTTAAAATTAGGTTTAATTTGTGGTGGAAATGCAATAAGAGTAGAGGTGAATAGTTTTGAAATCCCACTTGGAGTGATTATGTTATGAGATATCTACCTTCCAGTGCAAAGCCCATGAAAGATGTTTTATTACCAGGGGGTTCCTTTTTGAACCATTACTTCCCCTGCCCAGAGACAGCAGTGTTATCAAACATCAGATTGCACTTCCAGCATAAAGACCACTAAACTACCATGTAAAAAACCCCAAATATTGATTTTCTTGTTTAAGTTTGCATTTTCACTTCACAGGCACTAACTGGAGAAGCGCAAACTCTTAGCTTCAAGGTTGTAGCGGCATTAGTGCTGTTGCAAGGAGAGACCAAGTGAGATTGGTGGCATGTGTTGTCCTTGTGCAGTGCCAGACTTGCAGAAGTGCCCAAGGAGAGCTCAAGCAGAGTGGAAGTGAGGGACTCAATTTAGTCTCAGACCAAAAGTCCCTATAGAAAGGCATGCTTCTTACCAGTTCCTTTTGAAGGACCACCAGAGCTGCTGGTTCTGTTGTTGATTTGTGATCCTCTTGGTTCCATGGATTTTTCCCTGGAAAGGTGTCTTCCCACAGCACTCTCCTGCCCCCTCTGCAAAGCTAAGAATAACAGCAGCCTCCTTCCTCCCTCAGTTTAGAATCATAGAATCATGAAATAGTTAGGGTTGGAAAGGACCTTAAGATCATCCAGTTCCAACCCCCCTGCCATAAGCAGGGACATCTCACACTCAATCATGGCACACAAGGCTTCGTCTAACCTGGCCTTGAACACTGCCAGGGATGGAGCACTCACAGCTTCCTTGAGCAACCCATTCCAGTGCCTCACCACCCTAACAGGAAAGAATTTCTTCCTTATATCCAATCTAAACCTCCCCTGTTTACTTTTCTGATATAAAGATTGCCTCTATCTAGACCACTCTGAGAGTCCAGCTGGGAGGGTGGTAGGCTGCCACATCAGCCTGTGCCTGACCACCCAGTCTAGAAATGCCTTAAGATAGTCTGTGCTTGGCTGGTGGCATCCAAACAACCTAGCTATGATGCAGGAGGCACTCCAGCATTGTCTCAGGCTCTATAGAGAGTGTTGATTTACACATTAACTCAAAAGATTGCATGCCAGTGGTAGACCAGCAAAATGCTATATAGACACATAGAATTCTCTCTTCTTCAGTAGCTGGTGAGCAGAGTTTCTAAGTGACCAGATTCTGCTGCCTCGTCAGGCTTTCTTGTACCAAGTAGACACATAGCAAACATTTGCTCCTATTCCAGTAAAGGTTAGTCTTGCTGTTGCTGTTATTTGCAACAAGGAGTAAGATTTGCTTTTGAACAACAAATGCTAAAACTAACCTAACCAGGAAGTGGGCATTTCAACTCACAATTTACAGCAGGTGATGTGCTTGCCAGATCATACCCTTTAAAAGTGGCTGGAACGGGTCTTAAGGTTCTTTATTCTTAGTACTATTTTGCTGTCAGGAAACAGCCATGAAAGCCAATAACAAAGTATTTGTCTGATCTCATCTTCTTTCAGAGCCGATTCTCAGATAGGATGAAGGCATTTTGCTGCTTTTAGATACTAGATAAGCTCACATGCTGAGAGCTCTAGGTGGATCTGAAGGATCAAACCCTGTTTAGAATTCGTCTGTGCTCAAGGTGAGGCGATGTGATAGAATTTCCATTTTTATATGTTTGCTTTTAAAAAAAAAATAAAAGAAGAAATGGAAATGCACCAAAGAGCTTTGTTCAAAGAGCCCCACCTTAGGAAACAGCAGAATGAAGTTGCTTTTGGTCTCTTTCCTGAACTCATTCAGGATGGTGTTAATAACCTTCTTTTAATGTAGATTTTGAGTGTGCAAGACATGCAGAGAGGGCAGTGCACTGTGCTTTACACGTCTGTGAAACACAGGTCTTGTAGAGTGCAGAAGTCAGACTTGTGTGGGCTGAGAACAGCTGAAATCCCGTTCTTTCTTTTTGTCATTTGTATTTTGAGTCGGGGCTTTTGTGCGGTATTTCAGATGTTGACAGAAGTGCTTTGTTAATTTTTTCATGCAAAATGCAAGGCTGATCCTCATGTAAAAGGTTCCTGTTGAAGGGGACTTCTGGTTGAACCAAGAGGAGAAGCAGTTCTTAAGGTATTGCCAATGTTTCCTGTCTTAGTCTGGGGTACCCTAGACACAAACACATTGTGAGATTGCCAACTAGGTCTGGAGAAAGCCCAGATGGCCCATAAAAAGTGAGAGATAGTGAAGCTTCGTGTTTTATTATGCAGAACAGAAGATACTCATGAAAAATAATGCACTGGTGTCAGATCTTAACACCTTGGGGAAGATCCTGTCACCATCCAAGTGATTTTACTGAACAACAAAAGTCTGGGGAAACTTGCCAGCGCCTGTTATATTAAACAATGTGATATATGCACTCTTTTTCTCACTGCAAACATTTTTGTTTAATGCAGGATGCCAATCTGTCTGAAAGCTATTGATAGGTTGTATGCTTCCTCATGGGAGAACAGGCGAAAGAGTGAGCTGAAGCAGTAGTTTAAATGATATAGTTATATAATGTCTTTGTTTAAAAACATGAAAACCTAACTGCCTTAACACTCTAGCGCAGAATTCCGCAGGACATGTGAAACACAGCATGCTGCAGCACTTAGCCTGTGAAGGATTCCCTTGTCACTGTCAAAATTGTTTTAGAAGTCTAAATTAATGCATAGCACTGCATTTATTAAAATGTGAAATAATCATAAATTTTTCATTCTTTGTACACTTAAGCTAATTTTCACATAAATGAAGCACTTGGCAGTTGAAATTCCACATATGTTTGACAGTGATGTTTGATGTCAGAACAATGCCCTGAGCTCCATGCAAATTAAACATATTTTAATTATTCTGGGTATCCATTCTTCTTTTACGGTGTGTCTAAGCAGCATATTAGAAGGAATTTAGAAGTGTAATGTATTGTCGGCCTCTTCTGCTGCTGAAAGGGAGGTGACCCAAAGTGAAAATTATTGAGGGCACAAGAGAAAGCAAAACTTTCCTCAAGCTTTGGAAACCCAATGGGAACATACTGAAACTCGTCCCCTAGCAGTGACTTTTGTGGCCATTGGACTGAGCAGGGGTGGCTCTCGAGGAGAGGGATCCAAGCCAGATGTACACATTGTATTTGGAATGGGAAATTGAGCCCTTGCTGTTGCTTCCCAGGCACCAAGTTTCAGTACTCTGGGACAAAAAAACACTGGGTTTCCATGGTGTGATGATGTCCTGATTTTGCTTTTGCAATTCCAGGGGCGGCAGTAACAGCAATCACAAGTGTGTTCCTGGCATGCTGTGCAAGGATCTGAAACTATCCATTTTTCTTGCTGTTTTGGAGCAATTTTTAAGAGATCAGGAGCTGGTCATGCCTGAATTTCGGTTTCTGTCTTGACATTGCCTTGTTGTGTGATCCGCACGTGTATGGCTGTTTGACTAAAGGCAGGTAACTAGACCCCAACTTCATGGGTGTGCTTGGGTGTGTAGTTTCCTTCAAGAAAAGAAAAGGAACTCAAACATCTTAAAAAATTCCCTAAGACATTACGAGCAATAACGTTTATGAACACTGAACAGTTCATGAGCATTGCTTTCCGAGTCCACTTAGAATTTACTTGTAATATTAGTAGCACTTGTGAATATTTTTAGGCATAAGTATATTGATCTTAAGAAGCCACAAATAAGCATGTAGGAAGTGAGAACTTACGGTCTTTGATTATTGACGCTTCCAAAAGAAAGATTTTAGTGTGAAAGAAAACACCAAATCAGCCCCAATAGTAATTAGAAGAGATGTCCCAAAATGCTGAGGGAGTTTTGTTGAATTTCAGTAGAAGCCATTGACTCTGTTCTTCTATGTTTTTAACAGTGGATAACTTAAAAAATTAAATGGACTTCCAGTTGCTTTTGGATTGCTTTTCCTTGTGTGTAAACTAAAGCCTGGTTCTTTTGCTAAATACAACCTGTGTAAAACTTTACCATTGGGTTCGGGTGCTTTTTTCTCTGAAGATGAAAGCATCCTATATCCATGATCAGAGGCGTTTGACTCAGCCCTTGTTCTTGAAACAAAGACAACTGGTGTTGCCTTGAACCTCGCTTGTTGGTTTGGTTTGGTTTCTTTGCATCATCTGTCATATGGGTAAATTTAAATCCCTTCCCCCCCCCCCAGATAGAATTGCTTCTTGTCTCCTTCCCTTTGTCCTCTCTCAGAGATGAAGAGTGAAGTTCTGAGGTGGTGGGGCCCAGTGGGATGTGCATCTCTCAGCTGTCCCCTGTCCTGCTTGGTTGTCTCTGCCCCAACCCCAGCCAGTGGACACCTCCAGTTCTGCCCTCTGTATCATTTCTCATGGTCCTGGTGGCCAAACAGAAACCCTGGTTCTTCAGCGTGCCCTAGAAAAACCTCAAAAAAGAAATTATTAGTGCATTTGCCTAGGTATGTTAATCTCTGCTAATTTTAATCTACTAGTGCTTGTTGCATTTTACTGTTCATTTCTGAAGCCTCAAGATGCTATTTAAACAGTAGATGGCTTCAGGAAGACTAAGAAAGGTTTTTCGCTCTGAGAAAGATCTTAGGAGACAAGATTGAAGTCATAAAGCCAGTGAACCTCAATGGCACAAGCATCAAAAGTAGCTAATAAGCTTCTAGAGTATATGGAGGAGAGAAGTTTTGCAGTTTTTCAATCAGTATCTTATTTTCTGTGGAAGTGCTTTGGTTTTTGGAATGTGGATGTAAGCACTCCAGTGAGTTCTGGTTCCCTAAACCTTGCTCCTGTAGGTTTCAAGTGGAGGAGCAGCCACTAAAAAAAGTTCAGAGGCACCATTAAAGATGAGAAGTAGAAATTCTGACACTGTAAAAATATTTCTTTTCTCCTCTTAACTACTCCTGTTTCGATTTGAGGAATGAAAGCTTCAGTGCACTTATTAAGTTCCCAGTTAATGAGATCTTGAAACAGCGAAGATTTGCTTTGCTTTCCTCTGGCTCATCACACTGCCTTCTCTTTGGAGAGTGGCCACAGAGTGAAGATGAGGAAAGAGGAATGCAAGACTCATTTATGTGCTTGATGATTGCTGTGAGCAGATAGATACTAAGTTGGCTTTTTTTCAACCCAGCCCTTCCCCTGTGTGTGTTTCAGGCTTGCTTTTTTGGCACCTTCAGACATAGCGAATACTGGTGGGTAGTGTGCTGTTCACAGGCAAAATATGCTTGCAAACCTCTGCCAGGCACCTCGAAATGCAGATATTGAGGATTGTCTCTGTTCCCTTTCTCATTTCAAGAACCTCTGCCACCCTCTCTATTTGCGCTCCTGTGATCAGGCATATAGCTAGGAAATAATATGGAGCATCAGCTCAGATTCCAGCAAAAAGTTTGCAGTTAAATGATGTTGACAAGTGTCATATATAGGACATGACATAAAGACTACATATGGCTAAAGGAGAACACTTATTTCTTGCTGTTCCCCATGGATTTCCTAGTTGGTGATGGAACTGGATAGGAAGACACAGGAAAAATAAATATCAGTTTTGGGAGGAAGGTGCGAGTTAAAGGCATTCAGACAGGGAAAATGATCTTGCTGAAGCTGGCAGAAGATGGAAATATTTCAGAATACCTGAGCATTGGGCAAGGCTGCAAAAATATTGAGTAGCCCTATCTCTGCTCAGTAGGTATTTCATATATCCCCATTTATTAAAGTCAACTGTTTCTCCAGTAGCTGCCAATGCCCAGGTGTTAAATGCGCATTCGTTTGTGTGTGCTTGCATGTGTATTATTCTTTTTCAAGCTGCAGTGTAAATCCAGTTTTAGAGACAAGTTGATCCAAGTTATCATGAGAACAACAGGGACAGCTTCATGAAAGAGGCGGCACAAAGATGAATTGTGTGTTTGTCTGAGCTTTTAGAAGTCAAAGTTATGGGCTGAGTTTGGATGCAGTGTTAAGTCTAGGTCCACACAAACTCTGAAAGGAGAGAGAGGTAGTAAGTTGGTCTTTTAGTGAATAAAAGAGTGAAGCCAAACAGAACATCTGCACAGGGTGGCAGGACCCAAAGAAAGTAGAAACTCTATCATCCCTCCCTCTGAAAAAAAGGCAAACTAAACCTGACACTTCCTCACATCGGATGAGTCTGTGTTGAATGTACTCACAGGGCTAAGGGGCACATGCCCTACCAATGGGAACAGCCAGGCTAGCATGACTGAAAGATGTTTCTCCCTTTTCCGCACACTTCTATAACATGGTTCTCACTTCAAGACAAAGCAGATGTTTAAGCAAACAAACAATCCTTTTGCTGTGCTTAAAGGTTAATAAGGTTAATGCTGGAAAGCAGAGAAGCCTGAGAAAAATGGTTCTGTATTGACTTCCTAGCTTGTAAGTATTTAACAGGATGCTTTGTGGAGGCAGTGGGGGGACAGGCTGGTGGCTATTACTTAATAGATTGCATCATTCAAATGAATTGGTGGTTACAGCAGATATTGTTGAGGTTGTGGCATCTAGGGATGGATGGGATTGCACCCCTAGGTTTTCTTTGCTTCAGGTGCACTCTTTCTTTTTCTGCTACTGCTGCAAATTAGTAATCATTCCATTAAAGCTCAAGGACAGTGTCCTGAAATTAAAGAAAGGTTTGTAAATGTGGCAGGATAACACATGATCTCCTTTGGCTCTTCACTTACAGAAAGAAATACTCAAGAGGCTTGGAAGAGGCTGGGGGAGTTCCTTATCTCCTGTTGATTTTATTACTTATAGGAGGGGTGAGAAGGAATAGCAGAGAGTTCAGTATATGTTGGAATAGCAAATCTGGGTTTTCATAGCGTATTCTCATCTGCTGAAATGTAAAGTCCTTTTCTTGACTGGTTGAAAAGCCATGTGAATATGATAAGAAATTGGACTACATACTGGTTAGGTATCAGGATGTCTATACGCAGATGAAAAAGGACCTTGTGAATAAAAGACCTTTAACTGTCCCACATGCTTGTTTGCGCAAGTAGAAATGGAATTGTTCTGATCTAGGAGAAAAAGGGGGGAATAAAAGAAGTTCTGGAAATCATCAGACACCAATAGAACAGTTTAGCTTTTCTAAAAAGAATAAGTTAAATTTAGACACAAAACTAAACCAAGTACTATTGTTGCCTTAGTAGGGAAAAAAGCAAGGTCCTAGAAGTTCCATTCTCAGGAGTAGGCAGTGCCAGCAATAGGGACTGCTGCAGTCACAGTTATCCTTCAAACATAGTAAGAATACATCCTGTCTTTTGGCTTTGTCAAACCCACCACTGTTTGGCTGTTTTGCTAAAAAGAATGAAATTCCTCCCTTGGTGGCCTTCTGCTCAATAGGATTAAATTGGAACTGGGATTCTTCTAGGAAAAGGCCTGGAATCAATTGCAGTATTGATGCTGTTCCAGGAAGGAGAGAGTCAGCAAGTATTCAATAAGCCTCAAGTACTGACCAGCGCCTTTCACTGCCCAGTGCATTTCTTCTTCCTCAGGTGAAAGGTGCATTTTCAACAGGCAGTTGACACAGTTGGTGTACCAGGGGATCTGCCAGGTGCTACAGGCAGTGAGCCCCATCACACCAGGCAGGACTTAGTGCTGGATGCTGTGGTTTTCTCTGGAATTCTTTACACTAAAAGATGGGACGAGATTAACCACAGCCCATTTTAAGTACTGGTAGCTTTCTCCTTCTTGTTTATTGAAGTCAATTGTGGTTCTGCCATTTGTATGGACTACTTTAGGAAGTTTAGGAAGTTAAGAAGCAGCTAGAGTTTCATTCCAATCAGAAAAGGAAATTAAATTATTCATCCAGTCAGGGTGATTGAAGGAAGAAGAGCAGCTGATAAACTTTGCAATGCCACCATTTATTTGCAGAACAAACATTTAGATACAGGCTTTAGCCACTTTTAGGGTAAATCATGGATGATATATGTGCATATGATTAATATAATGTTATATATTTGCTGTCATGAGACCTATGAGGGCAAATTTAGTCTAAATTCCAAGCTAAATGTTTGGGGTTTTTTTAAATGTGAGGGTTTTTTCTTATCTAAGTTTTCAATTAATCTTTTTTCTCGTAGTCTTCTGTCTTCTCCACAACATACAAATATTTTTCCCAAATGACTCTTCCTATTCAGTGCAGCTGTTAAACAGTTTGGATTCACATATGCAGCCAGTGCTTGGAGATATGGGGGCTGAAGGTCTGATCCAGGTAAAGCAACTTAACTGTTTAAAAGTATCTGGGAGTGCTTTGTCAAACTTCCAAAAGCTCTAACATGGTTGAGTCTATCAATTAGTAGGAATTAGATGACTTGAAAATTCTCTTTTGATCCCTGTGTGCATCCTTAGGTCTGTAAGAAGCACTAAATGTTTTAAGAACTGAACCAAAAAGTCTGTAGAAGTCTGCAGCAAATAACCATTAACTTCAGTGACTTGGATAATACTTCAAATAACCGAAGGAGGAGCCAGAGAGTGTGGTATGAGTGGAAAGGACATGCTGCAAGCTCTATGCATCCATCATCTGGGTCAATGAATATAAAACAAGAGCATGGTTCAAACCCAGAACTTGAAACCAGAGTATGAATATGAAAAATTTCGTTCTCAGTGTAAAATATTAGGATGAGTTGGCTGAGAGGGATTAAATGGTTTGAGAGCTCTCCAAAACCTTGTCAGTTAAGTGGCAACCATATTTTCAAAAGGTGGAACGTTTCCTTTGCAAGTGGTTGGTCCCTCATTTGACCCTAGGGGATATTTCTAGGCATCTTCTTGTTGGCACTGTAGAAACACTTCATATCTTCATTTGTATTTGTATCGAAAGGTTGCTGGAAAACAGGTACAATTCAGCACTTAGACTGTGTACCTGGGCTGGGTACAAAAGCTGCCTACTTTGAGATGTTTCCCCACTATATTAACAATGAGATTCATTGGCACTACTAGGTTTTTTTTACCATCACTAATGTTGATGTAGGACAATTTACAGTGCCTTTCAGGATGGCAATTAAAGAAGCCTACAACCATGCAGTCAATTAGTGGGGAAAACCATCGATATAACATACAATAAGCCCTAACTAGCACAATGACAAGACAGTGGAGATAAAACAGTGGCCAGTGACAAATGTTAATCTTTTGCCAGGAGAGTAGGTAAGAGGAATAAACTTGGTCCCTAGGGATATCTAGCTTCTTTCTTTAGCCTTCCTACTGACTCAGCCTATTGCTTTTGCCATATCTATTGAATCCTAAATTATTTGTGCCGCATTATTAGTCTCCTGCAGGAACTGCAATAGCAATGTGAATTTGGGCCATCACATTTCTAGCAAGCTCCATTTTGATTTTGTAGGTGCTGGTTGGTCACCTGTAACCTTCTGGTGCAAGTGGTTCTTCTCACGAGCCCTCAAATGCATTCAAAACCCCTTTTAGGATGTGAACTTAAAAAAAACATGGAACTAATTTTCAAGAGTGTGAAGCTTTTTGGATTGTTTGATTTGGCCTAATTAATTAGCATCAGTTTAATGTGAATTGGACTGTGGCATAATTAAGGAAGGCCATTGCTGCGAATTGCATTGGCTTATAAAGAGCAAGGGGAATGCCTCTGCTGGCACTGGGCCACCATGGCTGTGGGCCCTGGAGAGACAAGTGCTGCATGTTGAGTCTGACAATGCTCATAAGTGCTGAAACAGGAATCATACAACAAGTTATGCAAGTATACCCAAGATTAAAAGATTTAATGTGATCTGTATCTGCCAAAGGCATCTGAGACCCAGCAGGGGTAGTGGTGCACTGAGGGGTGATCTTTTAACAGTAGTATCCATGTCTGCTTGACTGATCTGCTAGAGTATAGATTTAAAGTGAAACAGCATCAGAACTGTGTTTCCTTTCTCTTTGGTGCATTAGTAGTGTCGTTCAGAAGTGTTCCTGTGTTACCCTGCCATGCTGTAGGAGTGAAAAGTGCAGAAGTTCATGAATAAGTTATAACCTACACCCTATTAATAGTCCCAATGATTTATGTTATGGCAATCCTCTAGTTTCTCCCCCACCCTCCAGCTTAACTCTTACTCTGCTCATCAGGAACTGCACTGTGAAACGCCTTCCCAACAATGCTGCAAAAGATGATTGCCCTTCTAGTCAGTGTTGCCGAGCTGCAGTCTGGATGTATACAATGACTGTTGTTCTTGAGGGCAAAATATCTCCACTTGTTGTTAGAGTAACTGATCTGTCTTCATTTGGAATCAGCAAAGGTGGGATTTTCCAAGGCAAACCACCGTTTTTCATTCCTGGTACTGCTAAAAGACAGCTGCTGTCTTTACTTCCTCTCAGCCACGATGGTAATGTTGTTTTCTAAAGCTAATGTTCGAAGCCATTATGATAAACAGGGAGGTGTCAGAGGGTGTTGTTGGAGCATGGCTAAGAAAACATTATTCAAGGGACAGAAGAATATGTCACTTACACAGAACCATTAAGCTTCTGACTTCAAAATGCTTGTTATTAAAACAAGATAGTTTAGGAAAGTGCTACCTGCCCTCATAGAAGTGGAAGGCTGTGTGGAGACCTCCTAGAAGCCTTCCAGTATCTCAGGGGAGTCTATGAGGATGCTGGGGAGGGACTCTTGATCGGGGACTTTAGTGATAGGATAAGGGGTAATGGGTTAAAACTTAAACAGAGGAAGTTTAGTTTGGATACAAGGAGAAAGTTCTATACTGTAAGGGTGGTGGGACACTGGAATGAGTTGCCCAGGGAAGCTGTGACTGCTCCATCCCTGGTGATGTTCAAGGCCAGGTTGGACAGAACCTTGAGTGACATGGTTTAGTATAAGGTGTTCCTGCCCATGGCAGGGGGATTGGAACCAGATGATCTTAAGGTCCTTTCCAATCCAAACCATTCTATGATTCTAAGTGCTTCCCATGAGATTAGGAGGGGCTTTTGCTGTATGATGGTTAATGGCAGCCTGACATGTATAAGCTATTCCTTGCTGCTAACCTGGGCTTCTGAGCCCATGAAGCCTTTCTTCCCTTCTTCAGACTATAACAAATACCTTTTCACTCCTGCTCAAGGAAAATATTTCCTCTTTCCCTCTGCAGACATATTTTATTCCTTCATCCCTAGTAATATCCATCCATAAGTAATGTTCCAGCTGCATTACTTATTTCCTTCATTCCATCTGCAAGAGCAAACTCTTCAGATGAGTCAAGAATGAGGCTTTGTAAATGATTGCAAACTAGATCTTCATGTTTACCCACATCAGGGTAATTACATAAGACTAGTGAGTGGATTTGTTGGATGCTACTTTTTTCTAAGTAACCTCAGCCCAAATGCATGGACTTGAGCTGGTCACAACCATCATGTAATTCAGCAAAACAGGCAAATATCAGTGATACTGTTTTTGAGCTTGAGCAACTTTATGAAGCTTTTAGAGAAAGTATTCTGTAGGTCAGTCTTAGAGGTGGGTGCTAGGTTTTCCATGCACCATGTACACACATACAACCCAGAAGTCTTCAGCAGTTCTAAAGTGATCTTTGATGTCATTACTCAAAAGAACACCTGCATTGCCATGTGCCTGTGCCAGGCTGGAGCCTCATCACAGCAATGGTTAGGATTGAAATAGGTGACCTTTGAGGAAGCTGTAGTAAGCTAACATGAATGTTCGTGGAAGAGTTTATGGAAGCTTATGGCAGGGGGGTTGGAACTAGATGATCTTAAGGTCCTTTCCAACCCTAACTATTCTATGATTCTATGATTCTATGAAGTATGATGATCCCAAACTACCAAAACCCTCTAAAAATTGGGTTAGAATAACTTTCAAAGCACTTTTTATACATAACCTCAGACTTCCCAATTGCATGCTGTGAGCATGGACAAAATTGAACTTTGTTCCTTCCCTATTAACATCAAAATGATTAATTCCAATTTTATGGAAAAACAAGTGATTGTTCATTACTGATAAAGGCTGCATTAAGACTCTATCTAGATTTATGGAAGAGAAAGTTGGGAATTTATCCAATATTTTAAAACATATGCCCCACAGATTTTCCAGCACTATGGAGAAAAGCTTTATAAACCAGCCCAGATAGATGGAAGGCTGTGATAGGTCTTCAGCTGAAGGCATTGCTGAGATATTACAGTGATAGTCATGTTAGAAAAGATGATAGATTAGATGCAGCCCCACTGGAGGGGGTATGTGTGCACAGACTACTGAATGCTCTGTGCACACAGAGATACAGCTTTGGAGCCATCACTTAGCAGCTCTGAAATGTCTGTACAATTTTTTATGCTGTAATTTTGTATTGTTCATAAATATTCATAGGTGCTGCTGCTTTCCTTGATCTTACTTTAGTGAAGCAGCACAGTCTGTTGGTTAGAAGAGGAAACTTGGAGCCTGTTAGAGCTCTAAACTTCTGCCCAAATGCTGCTGGATTCCCCAGTGGCTGTAAACTAGGCACTTAACCTCGTCGTGCTCCGACTTCCCTATCTGTAGTTTAGCTATCGCATAAATAAGTGTCTTCCTTGCAGGGGAGTGGAAAAGATTAATTAATGTTTGCAGAATGACTCAAGTCCCTCTGTTGAAAGGTGCTCCAGAAGTGCAAATGGATTACTGTTGTTACAATGCTTTCCATACCGAGCCATAGAGAAGTGAAATGCTCTACCATCCTGGGGCTGGATCAATACAGGTGGTGAGATATCTCTGCATTTGGGAGGCGGTTTTCCAATTCCCTACATTTTGGACAGGTTCCACCTTGTTAAACCCAGCAAAGGTGGAGATCAGAGCATCAACTGGTTAAAGTAAAGGGTGGGAAGGCTGGAAGAGTGGAAGTCCCATGCTTTTGAGGAAAATCGGCATTGAAGTCCTGAGGACATTATGTTAATGGCATTACTCAATTTCTGGAAGCAATGCTGATTAAATATTCATTGACTTTGATTATACTGAAATTAGGACTAAAGCGTGAACTCAAATTGAGTGGAATAATGGCAGTGTAAATAATGCATACTTTCTAAATTGAAAACACCAGCTTGCGCTCTGCTCCCCCTCTCCCCGCCCCCTCGGTTTGTCATTGTGCCATTTGTTTAGGAGATGATTATACTGATGTGCGCATATCTAGCTATCGTTTTTACCAGCTGGGAAAAAATGTGAAATTAAAGGTTTTCTACATTGTTTGCTTTTCCTTAGTCTTGGAAAACAGAAGTAAATACAGTGGAACAAAGACTAAGTGAGTTTTGTGAGAAGGGGTTAGGAGCTGCTGCTCAGCTTTAGTCCTCTATAGCTTTCCTAGAGGATAAGAAACATTGATGGCAATTGGGCCTTCAGAGAATGTGACCAGGAAGCATTTGATGTGGGAGATTGCAGGCATAATCTAGAAGAGGGTTGGTCTAGCTGTAAAGGTGACAGCAGGGGACTTGGTTCAGTTCTCTCATCCACTGGAGGCTCCACATGTAACCTAGGGGACATCATCTGTCCTATCCTAGGTGTGTGCTGGAGGCTAAATCATGGAGATCAGGCTTTGAGGGGGCCTGTGAGGCAGTGAGAAGTCTTTTCCATACATATAGCACTTAACTCCAGACCTTTTTTTCTGATGAAGCCAGGTCTTGCAGACTCTTCCAGTTTGTGTTGCAGTATGTTCATTGCACTGAAGGACAATCAGCCATCCCCCTGCATCCAGCTGTGCAGGATTCTCCCTCAGGAACAGCCTTCCCTTCAGTCCTCTCTATGCAGGCAGACAAAAGCAGAAGTTCCTCCATTTCCACTGCTCCTGATGGATCCTCCACTCCCACTCTGAAACCTAAGGGGCTCATCTGCCTGTGGGGCTGCACATGCACAGATACTGCCCTGATGCAGCCCATTTTTTGCTTATATTTCTGTTTCTAAGCATGCATCCTTTTAGCTTTTAGGAAGGTGATGTCTCAATGACATCTTTCTTGAAAAGCTCCTTTTAAAATCAGAAGCATATTATTGTTAATACAATGCCTAATGTAGAAATTGCACAGAGGCTTTTGATGGCAGGGCTGAACAATCAGGCAGCTCATGCACGGGGAGCATCAGCTGTGTGGGTTCAGTGGGCTCAGGACTACAAACTAGAAACCAAACCAGTGGTTTCTCAAAGTTCACATGCTGATTGCAAAGAAAAAGCCCATTAAAGAGCAAATCGTTTACGGCACAGCCTTCCTTCAGTCCCCAGGGAACTTGCTTTCTGTGATAGTGTGATGGAAGGGTTTCTTATTCATATTTGGCTTTTCCCTACACAGCAGGCCTCATTGCTACCTGAGTTTTACTCTATTGTGCAGTTCTCACCAGAAAATAGTGAGGGCGGGCATACTCCTGGATCTGCCTTTTCTCCTCACAGGCAGAGTGGTGCCTGCTCCAACCCCATCCTGCCTTTTGGAGCAGAGGGAGCAGGGCTGACTTACATGATGAAGATGCTGCTGCAATGCTCACAAAGCTTCAGCGTGACTGCAACCACCACCGGCGCTTGGACCCATCCAAGAGTGTTTCTGCTTTCCCTTTTACCTTGGTGTGTGTCAGCTTTGCTACCACCCAAGCCTATGGGGTGTCCAGGACTGATACCTGCAGTTCACAGATAAGCTAGTCTACCCCTTTCTTCCTCCTTTCCCAGAGCAGCTCATTTGTCTTGGAGAAGCTAAGATTCATCCTTGGTCCATGTTTTTGCAGCCTTTGGTGTGGATCAAGGCTCTTTCTGCCACTGTGGTATGATTCCATGGCTAAAACACAGCATTTACTAGATGCATAATGCATGTACTTTTCTGTTCCAAAATCTCTCCCTCTTGTGGGTGTGTGTGCAGACATGGGCTATCTAGCACCTCATGCAGTTCCTCTCTGGGCATGGAAACGGTGGCTCATCTGTGTTCCACTGATATGGATTAGCAGGGGTCTCTTATCACTTTCGTCCTGCAGCCACTTTGGAGGGTATGGCAAGGGGACAGGCAGGGATCCTTCCCTCCACTACCACAGTGTGATCCATGATCCAGCAGGCTGGTGGATCAGCCTGAACAGCTGCAGTTGCCTGTTTCCATTAGGAAAAGAGGCATGCTCTCCATCTATTATGGTAAACTTACGCCTGGAATGATTTACTTAATCCATCTGTGATGCCATGAAAGCAGATGTGAGAGGAAACTGCATACCCTGCTAAGTATCACAGCCTCCTGTGTTTCTACCCCCAAACCTGTGAGGTTATGGTGAGATATTAGTCACTCCAATTAGATGTTTTCTTTTCCATTCCCTTTCTTCTAAGGACTTGCTTTTTTGTCCTCTCCTCTGACCTCTCACTCATGTTTTCATTGCTACAGATGAGGTGGATCGTGATGGTTCTGCTTTTGGGGTTCTTTTTAATGATCAGAAATTCCCAGTCAGAGGAGACTTTGGGGCATTTTGCACTAGAGATTCTTCTGTTCTGTGAAATATCTTTTATTAAAACTGTTATTCACAAATCAAAGCAAAGTTGTCACCTGATTAAAACTTGATAGGATTAATTTCTTTCCTGGCTGAATGAATTTAATGACATAAGCATAAAGATCTGTCGTTTTCCTCCTTAGGAATTTCTTCTTTTAATTTTACCACTGCAGCAAAGCAGGATAACAGCACCATTTCCTACCTGGACTTGTAGAAAGTTAGCAAAGTGATTCTTGGTATGCAGAATGATAAACAGATGCAAGGGAATTTGCACAGGTTTAAAAGAGAGATTTGTGTTTCAGACTGAATGGCTGCACAGAGGCTATGGTTTTCAGATTCCTATAAGCTGTCAAGATTTTATCCATAGCCTTGAATGCATCTTAGGCTCATTTGAAATATTTTTTTAATGAAATATTCAAAATGAGATCATCCCACCTGAAGAGCTGGCCAGGCTCACTGCTGCCATTTAGCACTAAGTATGTGACTTGTCTGTTAAAGTATATTGGGGCAAGTCTCCAAGAATTACTTGATCTTAGGAAAAGATGATAAATTTCAGACAGATGTTGTGGGCATTTTTAATAAAAAGAGGGAAACGTGTATGCTTCCCCCAGAGTACAGCCTGTGTGAAGAATTCACGGCTGTGCTTTGAAATAAGTTGGGTATTTGACAAATGTCTCTCTGAAGGCTTGTCTGTTGCTAAGTTTCCTCCTGATCCCAGTTAGCACCTCAGGGGCATGTTGCATGTAGAGTAGGTGAGCAGTCATTGCAAAACTGCCTGCATTATATGATGTTTCCCAGCTGTCGTGTACTCCTGTGTTAGGCTTACAGCTAAACACAGCTTTCCTTGATTGACATGTTGACATTAGTTTCCTTTGCCTGCTATAGCTTACTACCAAATTGTGAAGTTAGAACACTACCTCTAATGTGAGAATGAAGACCTTGGGCCCACTGTAGGAGAGGATCTGGTT